>JAVFBZ010031306.1:0-11047 GCA_032466195.1 Katharina tunicata
TCGAAAAGGGTATGTTAAAACGCGTTTAAACCCATCAAAAGCCTTATTCAACTATATTTTCTCTTGAGTAGACTCAATGACTTATATAACCTCGGCTCCGGGTTGTCATTTTATTTTGGGTTGTTAGGTAAACGCACGCGACGCCCTGACTCCGTGGGTATATGAAAAAAAAACCTCGCCTGTGCAAAATAGTCCCTATGTGTATAGTAAACACGGTGTTGTACGTCCCTTGCATGGACCAATCATAAGCCTAGAATTTTCTTTGAATGGTGATAACATGTTAAATTGAAATATGGCAAAACTAATTCCCCAGATGGACCACAAAGAAAAATGAAACGAAACGAAACATATAGATTTACCGTAAATTAAACGAATAGTGTTAATTGACACTATACTAGGGTCATTTTGCATATGTGCAAATGCATTTCGTTTCTCTTATAGTATAGCGTTAAATGCATTAGCCTGTAAAGGCTGATTTATATATGATTGATTAGTGTCAATTGATGCGATGTTTATGTGGAAACAAATCCAGTTTACAGTGACTGTTTCCGGAACGATGCCAAGTTCGACAATGTGTGGGTGACAAACAATTTTTTTTTATAGCTCCATTGTTTTTAAGGCCTTCTGTGTTGTGTACAGCGTGAGGTGATTAAATTGGCTTTAGCAAGAGGACCCTTACTGATCGATAAGGAGCAATCATTAGGTAAAAGGAAAAGGGTATTTATATTGAAATGTAAAACTTCTCTGAACCGAAAGCAGACGTACAGGAAATGGATAAAAGCCAAAACCACCGGCCTTGAGAAAGGGCTGCACCAATAATCAATTAAAATTTACTCCAATATAAAGCTCGATCATGTTTGAATATGGATTCAGGCCATTCTTTAAGCCACTTCACTGACAAGACAGAGTGCCAGTCCAAAGAACTTAGGGAACCCAATAAAACCGCCACTGCCAAAACATGGACTAGACACAACTTTGTGTGTTTGGTTATTTTATTTGAGTTTTACATCGTACTTATTTACATTTTTCACTTTCATGACGGCTTGGAATAAACCACATTACACGACACTGGCAACACACAAGACACCACAGTACACTTACAGGACAAAAACAGGACAACAAAACAATGTAGCTTCCCGATGCTCTTAAGATCGTAGAGCACCAGGGCACAGGAGTCTCTTAACAGCCACCCGCGACAAGACAGTCAGGACAAGTCAAGCGGAACATATGGCGCAAATCATAATGCTATAAAACAAATTACTTGAATTTTTTTTAAATTTTAAAGCTTACCAACTGCATTGGTTTGTGGGCTGGTTTGTAGGGTAGTTAGTTGGTTGGTTGATTCATTGATTTATTGGGGTTGTACACCATACTTAAGATTATTTCACTCATGTATGACGACGTGCCAGCTCTAAGAGCTGATTTAGTCCTGAATCAAGGTGCATTAACAATTAATTTTGCTGTCTCGCAACGAGTTCTTTTAATACCTAGGGTTGACAATATTCTGGAGATAGGCTGGTTATATTTTCTTTTCAAATTGAAACACGTCGAGGGCGTTGACGCGGGCATGATAAATTTAATTGTAATTGTATCTGACTTAGAAACCAATTTCCCATTCGAGCTGTTGAAAACATTATATACAAATCTTAGTGCTCATTTTAAATCTTTGGACAAAAAAGATGCAAGTTTATCCGAGGGGTACCAGAGCGTAGTGTGGAAAGATATATCAGTTATAACGGTTTTCGAAACTAAATTTAGGCGTCGTTGTTCGGCGCATTCCCAGAGCAATGAATGATGCTAGCATTGAATTTCGACACATTAAGCACAGTGGCTATTACCGCGATAGCCGGCGCTAGACAGCGCAGGAAAAGTTTATCGTCTGTCGCAGCATCTCCGCAACTTTTAACAGAGCTGAATGAAACGGTATTTGTCACATCCTGATTTTAAGCAAAGCGCCATAGACACATCAGCTCAATTCCAGCTCTTTCACCCCCCCCCCCCCCCTCAAATCACTGTGTTGTTCTAATTTAATAATAAGGATTGAATTCAATTTATTTTTTACGTTCATTGGAGTAGCATGTAGTTCTTCTGGTAAAGTGTAAGAACGTTTAATTAGGAATACGGTAATGATCTGCACTCTTAATCCGTTGTACCACTTTCTCAGACAGTTTTAAGTAAGGAGTACTTTTAGCTGTCGCCCTGGGATGTTCTAGTCGATAAAATGTTCGCACTCACCAACGTAGAATAACTATAATTAGAAGACAAGTTTTAGAGCTTGCAGATTGTACTCTGGTTTCCTTTGCTTATATTTGTAGATATAGCAGTGAGAATGTGTAAAAAAGTCATGAAGGTTACCAAAATGCTAGGAGTCACAGAGGTGCTCCCAAATCCCTTGGTAATAATACGATTTTGGTTGATATGTGGTGTAGGCTGGTTATAATTTGGTATAAAACCGATTCGCTGTGGTATCCGACTTTGTAATGTTCGCCCACTCTATTGAACTGTGTCCACTCTGTCTGTTAATGGTTTCCTCTCTTGACTTACGTTTCAATCCTCCAAGGAAAATCAACCATAATACTTGTCCAATTCCATGAAGCCGAAACCGGACAGGACTAGACAAAGATAACTATGTACTTTATTACAGATTTAACTGTGTTACCAAGTCAGGATATTACAGGAGTTTATAAGTCATATTCTGCGCACTGAAAGCTTACTCTTGTGTTTGTCGATCTATATATATTGATAATACTAGTGTGTTTATTTGATAATTTGTTTTATTTGTTTTATTGGTGTTTAACGAGAGTATTTCAACTATATGACGACTTGACAATTTGCGTTACCGGTGTATGCTGGAAAACCAAGAAGAAACCTCTTAAAAAACACCCCGCGAACTCTGCAGCCACCGGTAAACTTCCCTTATACACCTAAGGTCCACATGTGCGATCGAACCTATTCCAGGTACAGTGAAGGGGGTTCCGTAGTCCAACGCTCAACCACAGAGCCACGGCGCTTTTGTGAAGTCACTGTGTATTAATTTGCGGTGTAAGATACTGAAAGCAACAGATTTAAATGAATTATTACACAGGACGGGTCGTGGAACAATCTGAAAGGATAAATTGAACAATGTTAACCACCAAAGACAGCCCCGCCGCAAGTATAATGGTTGTTGTTATTTAACTTCATATCGGAATCACTTATTATTATTTAATGGTAAGTCTAAGACAGGTGTAAAATGAATACGGTAATGATCTGCTTTATTGATCCGTTGTGCCATTATTACTGGACAGTTTTAAGTAAGGACTACCTGAAGAGGCCTCCCTGGAATATTCTAGTCGATAAAATGTTCGCACTTGCCGACTATAACTACAATTAAACGGGACGTTTTGGAGTTTATATGTTGTTGTACACTGGCTTCTTGTGTTAATAAAGAAGCAGAAATGCATGTCCACCAGTGTTAATTAATTATAGACATGACGATGAACCAGATGGAGATTCATGTAAATTTTCCGTTAGTGCTTTGACCAGTTCTAAAGAGATCTTTCCATTTTTAAAACAGACCTTTATTTTCAAATATGCATGTAACATGTTCGTTGTCTGGTTTCGATAAGACATCTTCATAGGCACTACTGATACTGCATATATCATTACACGGGTAATGTGATTAACGGAAAATCATGTGTGTCGTTGAAGAGTAAAGGGAATAGATAGTGTCAAAAAGTCATAAAGTCTAGCCAGATGGACTCACATAAGTGCTCCAAAACCCCTTGATAATAATAAGATTTTGGTGTATGATTGATGGAAACTTCGTATAGTCTGGTACTGTCTTTATGTAGCTAAAAGCCAATTCGCTGTGGCATCAGACATTGTTAATTTGTCCAGTTTATCTTTTTGGGCGTTGAACTTTGTGCACGCTGCTCTTGAATGGCTTTCTCTTTTGATAGCTACGTTAACGTCTCAACCCTCCCACCAATATCACTATCAGCCAACATCATTTTGTACAATCTGTCAATACCAATGCTAAGAATATTTGCTCTATTCCATAGGCTATACCCAGCAGGAAGACACACATAACTATTTCTTTCACTTCATCCAATATATTTATGTTACCAAGTCAGCTTTTATTACACGAATTAACTTTACAGAATGGCACAGCAAATCTGTCAAATGCTGCACAATGAAGATTTAACTTTTCTGTATTGCCCAATCAAATCTAAAAAAAGTCACTGTGTATTAATTGTGTCTGACGCAATTGAAAGTTTTAAATAAATTTTAACGCCGAACGAGGTCGTCGTCTATTGTTACCCACTTTCAGATCGATGACATAGTGTTATAACGATACCTTGTCACTGGTACCTGTTTGTTCAACTTCGAAGTTAGAGTCCCTGCGAAGTGCGAATCAGGCAGTAGTATATAAGTGAAGTTTTCTGACTACTGCGGATAAAGCAGGAAGCTCTTTAAGAGATTTGTTTTATTCTCCACCATACACCAGCATTGCATAGTCCTCAGCAAAGTGCAATAACATGCATGATTACGACATTAAAAACCAATCAATTCAATACATTAAACAGATAAATTGAGGTTTAATGATATATACATTAAAACTGTTTAAAATAGACTAGTGAAAGGTCATGACAAAATCCTTATAATAAAGTTTTAAAACACTAGAAACGTTGCTGTTTTCTGTATTGTAAGCCTCACCTGAAAAGCTTGTAAGCCCTGGCACCATCTCGCTTCTTCCCACCAGACTCCAAACGTTTTCTTGTTCTGTTGAACTTGCTAATAATTTGAATATTTTATGATCTTTAATATCTATCTTTCAACATTTCAAATCATCCTAAGACGTACACCAAAACAATAATAATGAGACATAAACACTTGATACTGGCCGTGAACGGCGTACACATGTTTCCGTTTTATAAAACGTCCTTTTTCCAGGTTTTCTCAATAAACCTCTTCCCATAAAGATTTCAACAATACAATGAAATGGCCTAGGTATGAAGGCAACTATGACTAAGTAGGCCTACTGCTACATTCGTATAACTCGTCAGTCATATGCTAGCTAACTTGTCAGCCGATATTCAGACCTGGTAAAGAAAAGTACAGGCTCTGTTTGTGTTCGTGTTGTAAAGGTTTAGCCTCAAATCACATCTACAGGATTAATTCATCTGCCATCGCCATTCATTTTACTAGTACATTGTTCAGTGTTGATTACCGCTGCTTTCTACAAATAATCTCTTCAAAATATTACCTTAAGATGATGTTTGCTTTGTGAAAAATCTAGAACTATTTCCGATTTCTTGTTTAGATTGGCAAAACACCACTCCAATACTGCATGGAAATACTACTCTCAATAAACACAAAGTTATTGTACTGAAGAGCCATGACCTAGATATTCTACTTACTTTGGTTGTGATCATCAGAAATTTCACAAGACGCTCAGTGCATTTAGAAACAATTAGTCACAATTGCCTCCGAGCGAAGAAAGAAACGTCAACACGTTGCTTCTGTCTATGCTTCAAAAAACGTTATAAATGAGAAGTTCCCCACATTGACTCACCCATACGGCTTACCTCCACCATATAACATGATTAAACACAATAATCAGACAAAAGTCTTATTTGTGCATGTCAAGGTATATGCGAAAGAACGATTCTGCAGTTCAATTCCTTTCTATCAATACTGTTTCGTTAATTAAAATGTCTGTTGACAAACCAAACAGGAAAATCGAAAGCCATTTCAGTTTCAGAAAGAGAAATTAATTTGAAAAGTATTTTAAATTGTTTGTGTTCACTGTTGGAAATTATCAATTTGTAACACGTTGGACATTTTCACCGATGATGTTTAACACAATGGGTATAAAATACTATGTAGACAGATCTAGATAGATTGATGATCATGTATTTTGTTTTAGGGACGTCGTGTAGGGAGGCGTGGCTTATATTTACTTGTCGGCGTACAAGCTCAATGAGTGAAGGAAACCACCCAAATCGACGGTGTCTGGCTCTGGTGGTTTCGGTTTGCAAGAATGTTTGAATAGATCAAATGTTCAATGAATGAGTACCCACAGTAACGAGAGCATTTTTTCGTCTGCTTGTTTTTTTAAACACGATAGAATATAAGATATTGCGTGTAAGCTTGAAAGACTTTTTTGTGTAACATACTATGGCCTGCATCATCTATTCATTATGTTAAGAAAAAAAAAAGAAATACAAGAGTTCTTAATCTAAACAATTCTGTCTTTGTGGTCCGTTTTATTATGCCATCTATTTGTAAATGGATTTACGGTGAAAGTCATTATACTATTTAAGAAACACTTATTTGTCTGATATTCACCTATATTATGATTATCAAATCCTTGAAGGGAACGGAGCTAGTGCCAATAAATTCATCAACCATTACCAACTATAATAAGGGTTTATTTGCCAGAAAATACCTTTTATTTCTGTTTAGCTGATGTAGATGATTATCGACGTATGCTTAACTGCTTTTGTATGTTTTGTGTTCATTATACACAAACACAAAACCATCACAAATATTAAGATTGCCACTATACTGGAACACATTGCTCCTTTTTCGCTACTGATGAGCATACGATTGGCGTGGCATTAAAACGTTAACTCATTACACAGCTTTCTTGCGGGCACTTGACTTACAAACTCGTAACTGTTACACGCAATATAGCAAATCATAGCCCGTTGGATTTCTTTCTGCGCTTGTGAGAATGCTGACTGTAGTAAATTAAATTTGGTAGACTACAGCTCATTATCTCAGCATAAAAATAACATATTAAGTAAATTAATCTGCTAATTAACTGCTTTTAGCAGTAAATTTAATTAGGTCTTCAATTCGATGTGAAATTACAAGCATACATCCAGAATAATCTGCAGTCGTAATAGGTTAAAAATCGCTAATTTCCCATGATGTCTTTATAGCCTATAAGACAGGTACTAAACTTATACTAAATCAAGGCTCTAGTGCTATTTAACGTCATGATACAAGTACTTTTAGCGCGTTAATGTGATCATCCCCTGGGTAATAAAAGACAATATAGGGCGCAACGTAGGGTACATTGCTGGAAATCAATGACAATGGAAACATTCAAGAAGTATTAATTTTCTGGAATAATCGGATCTTTTCATGTTCGCTATTTGATCAGGGAATATCTCGATAGTGTTTAAGGTGGTGCCAAACCGACCAAAAAGTGTAAAATTAAAGCCTGGTGTAGTTTAGTGCATTACACACTTATTTAGCACACATATCATATACCAAAATCTTCCCCATGTGCCATGTAATAGACAACTGCTATAAACAACTATCTTAATAAAACCATTTAGCTCATTACGAGAAAAACAATAGAATACACTGTTATTAGTAGCAAGTTTTAAAAATACAGGAACCCTACTGGAAAGTAGGTGGAAAAGAAAGACTAGGCCTCTCTCTACAAAGAAGACTATTTGATATGTCAAACGAATGTGCGGTTTAGCCAATATAGGGTAATGTTTATAACACGTCCTTGACGAGAAAGCCGCCATTTTCATTTTTTCCCTGTGTGATAGGTCTTTGGAAAGAAATGGTTTATTTTAGCAATCGGGGAGTTGTGTATACAAAACGAATACATGTATGTATTTTTAATGACCTTGTCTATATATCTACATACATAAGACTGTCTGGCACGTAATAAGCAAACAGTAAAGTAACTTACAACTGAAGTGAATTGTGTGATGATGACGATTTACACCTTACACATATCTGTAAGCGAGTACACTTCATTCTGCTCACATTGATGTTTTTGAGACAGGTGAATATAATTCCGTGAAATCAGTTCCATTATGTTCACAATAATTCTAGCCTACAATTTCATGTTAAAAGCTATGTAATTGATTTGTACCAAAGTCGTTGAAGTGGCCCTATATTTCCTATGCGTTGGTGCATAAACCGGAAGATGGAATCCATAATGGCGTGTGCTGCTTGACAATTCTGTAAACAAATCATCAAATTTGTCTACAAACAAAAATACTGATGAGAAATCGAAGTCTTTTGTCTCAATGTCCAATTGAGCTAAGACTGGCAACAACTTTTCACACTTAAGTATGAAGATCGCAAGATAAACAGCTATGGTATCATGATGTTTTCTACCCAATCGGTTCTGGATTTCGATATTTTGACAGATATTTCTTTAGAAACATTTTGTATGTGATGTGTGTACTTAATAAGTGTGTCATGCACTAAACTGGACACGGCTTTTAATTTGACACACAACTTTTTGGTCGGTTGGCACCACCTTAACATGAGCTTTAAATCTCGTCAAGTCCGTGTGGTAAACTATGCTCCTTGATTTAAAGTATTAGTAGTCAAAGGCCTAATTAAAGGACGAATTGGCAGGGTTGGATTGTTTACCAAACGCTTTTAGAATTAAATGTAGGTGTACTGTCATTGGTTTAAAATGTAGCTTATTTGGTACAAATTCAGAAACAGAGGCTGGCGAACATTGCACATATGAGGTGATATATGCGTCATTTTCTTCTTAACAGATTCGTTAAAACGTTGTTTGATAGACCTGTTTGTCAGCTTAAGTAGTACTCATTATATACGTAAATAGCTTTCAGTGTAAATACATTGGTTAATCGGACAATGAAATCATGTCGGAGCACAAGACCAGTTACGGTTCGTCCTATACGGATCAAACCGATTAGTTGAAACTAAACAGTGTAAAAACTATCGACGGGTTGTTGCTACATTTGACATTGATATAAAGTGTAAGATGAAGGCAATGCCGTTTTGCTTTGGTATTAGTCATTATAATTAAATACTTAACACCAACATTTTATTTTTTGTTTTATATTAACGTATGCAGCACTGCCAATATTTACAGGCTGTTTAATTTTTAGCAATATTAAGTATGAAATATTTTGTATGATAATAATACCATCGATTCAATCTGAGCAGTTAATACATTTTAATGCCCGGACAATTAGAACCCATACGTGACGTCTATCTCATTTGTTTGTGAAGAAAAGTAAGTAACAAATACAATGTGTGTCATCAAGTGTTTTTCAAATATGACTCAACATCAAAGTTGGCAAGGATGTCTGAGCCCAATTAATCATGATTTCAGCAAATATACTAAGCCTGAAATTAAAATGTGATGAATGTATTTTTCTGAATAAAAGATTCATCGAGTGAAGCGAAAGTTGGAGGAAGATGAACTAACTGTTAAATAATAAACCTGTCGATAAACTGGTTAAACTGGTGAAACATGGACATAGGTATTTAATGGCGACTGGAAACTAGAAATCCATTAAAATAGATCAATGTAACTGACTTGGTCGTCTGATACATTTGTGCGGAATATTATATGCTAAATGTCAGCACAGTTTATACATTACAGCTGCCAGATGACCTACACATTAGTTTCACGAGTCCAACCAAATAGTATTACTCCAATAAGCCATATAGAGACTTAACCACATTATAAGACAGACAATAAATAATTTCGCCTTGGTTACGGTCTGAACTGGACAAAGAAAGATTCATAAAAACGTGATACATCTTGCGTGTCACATGATGAAAGATCTATCTCTGTACTGGATTGAGAACATTGTCAAAAACATCGACACATTAGTAGGAAAGGTTGTTTGGTAACGAGTTTACGCGAGCTCTAGCTTCGGCAGCTCTCCTTCGTATGCGATGACGAAATCATTATCATATTTTTTGCACCGTGGATAATTTCATAAATCTTCGCACGAAAATGTTGATAGTAAATTATCAACATCAAAATATCAATCTATGTGATAGTTTGGGGAAATACATCCAGAGGACAGGTCGTTTGATAATGAGTATGATAATTTAGTATGATGACACGGGCCGGGTACATATTTATTAACGTTTATACCATGTCTAATTGCCAAAACCTCGTTCGAAAATTTTGACAGTAAATAATGGCATCATCCTTGGCCAAACTACCACAATAACCTGTCATTTACATCTAAATTGCTTCGCATAAGCATTTATGGCACGACCTCCTGGATATATACAGAGCTATAATGGGTTCCACTGGCTTTCCCGAGGCCATCCAAATTTCTTATACTAGTCGAGCAATAAAAGAAGACTTCAAAGCTGTCATCGAAGACTTTGTTCACCAGGAAATCAATTATATAGTCACTTTAGTAAATGATTAAGCTAGCAATTGGAAAGTGATAGATATTGAAAAGCGATGGGGTCTGTTTTATGTGGGGTTTTGCAGCTATAGTAACATTCTGGCCGGAAAATGTGGATTTATATAAGAATTCTACAATTTTAGAGAAAATCTGTGGTTGGAAATTACAATCCGCTGACCCTACATGTAGAACTGAAATAATGTACATGTATGTTTTAAAAGTTTATATAAGACCCATAGTCTCATATTCATGATCATATTCATTTTCTGTCAGTTAATTGTGTGTCTAGCTTAAATTAGTTCATGGATTTAATTTATGTGTTTAAGGTTATATATGTGTTCGTCAGAACTGATAGGCCAGGTCAAACCGAAACTTGGAGATTAGAATTGTGATGAAGTTTTAAGTCTGTGATTACCTTTTGTTGACTTTTAATTTCAACCCAGACTTGCTCTAGAATCTCCAAAATGGAAGACGTCTAATGAATCTCTTAGTTTACAGTTACACATTTTTCTGCAAAGAATCAAACAGAGACCAGACGGGTTTGATCACAATACTGTCTAGTTTGTTTAGTCCTGTAAAGGAGTTCAAGTTTAACAGAACTAAGACCATGCATCTAAGGGCTTAACGTCAGGACATTATGTTGAAGTAGTGCATTTGTTAAAGCACTTAAGCTCTAAATGTATACAATACAATTGGGCTTAATTGAGTAAGAATCGATATTGAATGTAAGCATGGCTATTCAATCTGGCTACTTTAAAATCACCAGCTTTGTAACACTAATTACTTTATCGACTAACGTGTGTTTCACTATAAATACACTCTTCAAAAAAAGAAACGCAAAACCCAATATCAATGTAAATTTGATGGTATTCAAGGACGTGTAGATCAGC
>JAVFBZ010031317.1:0-10451 GCA_032466195.1 Katharina tunicata
GTTCTCTATTTTTGTACATAATTTTACAGTGATACCATAGTACGTCATCTCTACAAGTTTCAAATGAATCGTTTCTTTATTCAAGCCAATCAGACAGTATATTTCGATTAGACTAGAAGCTAATAAAATAAACTTAATAAGACTTCATAGATGGCAGCTATCGGTTTAAATGCCGTGCAGCGTTTCCATACTAGATGCTAAGACAGCCTTAAAACAATCGAAACATTGGGCCGGATGTCATCCAGAAATTGCTCTCAATGAAATCTTCTTAAGTTTCGTTTCTCAGTTTCTAGTATCTGAACAAAGCTAGAGTGAACTCTCACAACGCCAAGACTTCATTGTTCGTCCAGGAATCGTCCCCACGAAACATAGCTACAAGCCACCACGGCAATGAGATCAAATAGACCGTCCAACTTTAATTCAACACTAAGATTAAAACTATATCACCACCACAACTGATCATTGTCAATTACATTTAATTTAAACGGAGTAAAGCCTTTATTCCAGCTCAACAGTTTATAGTCAAGCCTATTACAAGATACAAAATCCTGACTCATTTCACCTGATTTGTACAAGCCTTGTACCAGTTTGATTTTTGTCATTTTAACATAACTGTTTTGATTGCTTTTTGTTTGTTTGTTTGTTTGATAGGGGTTTTACGCCGTGCTCAAGGTTATTCCATTTTTATGACGATGTGCAAGCCCAAACGGTCAAGGAAACCACCGTAAACGACCCTGGTAACTTGCAAAACAGGACAAAACATTAGCATAACATTAACAAAACAGGACACCACAACAAACCGGCATTCTGTGCCCTTAGCTCAGAGAGAACCAGGGTACAGGAGGCTCCCACCCAACCACTTTTGTTGAGAAACTCTAATTTTAGGTGCGATGTAGCTTTAATGTTATCGTATTGTCATAATAATGATTAAAATACCTGTACGGATTCCATGAGTATTAAGTCTAACGTTTATTTCCCAATTAGTGTCTGCTAGGCAACTAGAAATAGTATATTTCAAAATAGTATATTGTAGAATCAAAACAATAAAATACGTTCACCATTAAGTGTGACTAAGAACGTACAAAAACAATTTTCTGGAAATTTACAGATCGATAAAGAACCGTTTCATTCCATCTCATCTGTTTAGAAACTATTACTTCAATCTTGCTTAAACAAAATGTCGAAACATGCAAATATATGCAAAGATATGAAATTAATCGACAAGAAATCATAACAATTTGCAAAAGATTTTGCATGAAGATTTAAGAAGTTTTTGACCTTCGAAAGTTTATCTTCACAAACGATGATTGGTAATAATCTTCTCGGTAAGGCGTCAGTTGGCGTTTGGGCCTCAAACATAGCCATCTTCGTTATCCGCCTAGTAGTCTTTGCCGGCTTATTCCTGGAACCATATATTTTTATTAAAATCATACATTGTGCATTACGCAGACTGTTGAAAAGAGCGTTTGGGGCGTGAGTGGATACGACGCTGTTTTTGCAGTTATAAAACAAGATGACAATTACACAGTTGGGCGTATAATGAGTCAAGTAAGACATTTATAAGGAGTCAAGTAAGATATTCTTCTGTTGACTATTGTGGTAGTCATGCACACAGCGTAGTGCTTCAGTTGCCAAACGTTTTATTATCCCTAGACGTTGACGACAATGTTTTCCTTCTTGGCACAGTCTGCCAGAAAAGCCATTTTGTGAGAAGCGAAGGCAGCCGCAGCTCCTGTCTTGATAAACGAAGGGTCCTTTTTCTGAAACAGAAAAAAAACTGAATTTGATATTTTTCGCATTTTACGATGTACTGCCCGTATTTTCCATTTATAACTTGAGTTAAATCTGTTTGTTTCCTTAATTGGAGTTTGATTAGGTTATTTGTCATATGACGGTGTGACAAAGAAATTGGTTTTACAAACCAACCTGGCCAATTTTGGCAACAAACAAAACGATAGAGAACACAAAACAGGAAGCGACAACAAATCGCTTTCTGATTTCGGCTAACTTGGGTTCACCATGGTACAGTAACCTGCCGCACATGCATTCAACCGCCAGATAATCTGTGAATACGAAAAAGTACTACAAGACCGACTCCAGGTGAGAGATCTGCAAATAATTAAATTTCTGCTTGTATAGGAGTCAATTTCACGATCAGTAGAGTCAGATTCTTATCAATCTCATTTATGGCAGAACATATTATCTTAAAACGGGTATACTTAAAATTAAAATTAAATCTTACCCATAAGGCTGACACAAATCCGTGTACTGTGTTGTAATCTGAACACCAATAATGTTTAAGAGGTTCCGGTACTTCTTCATCCGGTTCTGTCACTGCGTGGATAGCTGCAACAACAACACTCAAACACATAAAACAACTGAATGACAACTTTGGACATCAAGGACAACGATTTGACCAGTTCGTCTTCTTTTTAATAGATTTGCCCAAGTCTTGCCCTTCCATGGCTATACCAGTAGATTTACAAGAGCAGCATTAGGCTATGCTTCAGTTTTTGTGATTTGTTTAAAAGTTGTCAGATAACCTGATTATCCTAATTAAAAAATTAAAAATAAGAGACATGTAAATATTTTATTCTTATAATTTATATTTTAATACCTCATGGTCTAATTGACGAATAAAACATTCTCTAAATACATGTACGGACTGATTTTCACTGATGGACGATTTATTGACAAATAGGGCCTGTAGAAAGTACCCATTTTAACCAGATACTATATACCAACTTTTTTTTGCTGTTCTAAAATCGTAATGTTCCACAGGTCCGCCAAAGCGACATCGTATTTCACCCTGTTTACATAAAGAGATTATCACTAATTAAAGTCACCTTTTAATCACGTCTTGGGCTTTGCAAACCCTTTTAGAGGACACTTCGAAACATCTGAGTTCAATATGATGTGATATTAAATATTGATTGTAAAATCAGCCTTAAAAAGAATAACAGTCGTGACCTTTTACGCTGAAGCAATAATTTTCACGTCGAGTGGTGTATACGCACACATAAACTTGTTCAAATTATTCAGTGTTTTACGTTCAATTGTATCCCCATTCTGTTCATCGATGTTATGGTTCGCATACCCACAGCCGTTTGTTAAAGAGCTACCAGACCGTATAAACAGATAAGTCTTTTTTCGCTCATTAATATCAACGATGCTGTTGTCCAAAGAATGGGCCAGAAACAAAGATAACAATCAATTGGGTTAGGCAGTGGTTCCACAGATCAGATTCAACTCCCATAGAATACGACAAGAACACCGAGAAGACTTCACCTACACGACTTCCTTGTTCGGAGTTTCTTTTATCTTATTTATAAGTTCATAAACCTACCATTGTACCAAATATCCTGGTTTCTCTCGTACCATTGGCTTCGGAGAAAGCTACCACTGTGTGTGTGGCTGTAGCACCGTTTTCAAATTGCATGTTGATGACCTGGTGTTAAAACAAATCGGATAACGATTGGCCTATATAGTAGTTTAAGAAGTTCACATAACTCTTATGTGACAATAACATAAAAGTTCAAGAGCAGCAAGAAAACATGAATTATTTTACTTTATAAACTTGCAAATATAGTGAACCAAATTCTGTCTTATCATTCAATTAAAGTTCCCTTCGTGTTTTTAAATCATGATTGTATTAGATAGAACTGTATACAGTAAGCCACAAGCTATAATATCGTACATACTGGAGATTACATTCGGTATAGTTAAATTCAAGTTGTTCAATTTAAATACACATATTCGGTGAAGTTAGACGACGAAAGAAAAATACAAATAGAACGAAACAAATGAATAATTGAATTAAGAGAAACATTAGGCCTACTGATAAAAAAATAATAAGTAAGCGTCTCAATATCATTGTAAGTTCAGCATTTTCTAATTTACTGAACAATCTACATGTGACAACATGTGTGTGGAGGTCTGCGGGGGCTGGAGGGTACTTGGTCGGCGGTTCTCGTTTTACTTAGGATGACAATATTGTTGTGATTTATATTATGGACAAGGTCAAAGACTACATAGATATCAACCTCTCTATTCATTTCTATCCAACGTTTTGTTGTCTATTTGACATGGCTATCAAACATATCATAACGTTGCCTGAAAACGATGTCAAAAGAGAATTTGAATTGAATGAAATAAAATGAGAGGATGTAATCCACCTAGTATCTTGCCTTTATCAACTTCTAAACGCCACCCACAGGTTCTATATACATGACAGATGTTATTTAAGAGGCTAAACTGTTGGCTGCAATAGTAAACGAAACGAGGGAGTTGTGTAACAAAATACGCACAGCATGATTCTCTACATTGTTGTCCAAATCATAGACGCATCTACCAAACGGCCCTGATTGGATAGCCCGGGTCACGTGCTCGACATCTTTGACGTCAGAGACTCCATTTACTGGGAAGCCTGTAAAACCCTGTCAGATGAAGACAATGATTCAGAAAAAGGGTGAAGCAGCAAGTTGTAATATATGTTATAAACGCAAAAAAACCCTCTCTGTCTGGATTCAATTTGACCCCTGACTTCAATGTTATTTAACAGAGAAGATTTTCATTAAATTCCCTCAAACCAATCGAGGACAGGTTGACATATAATTGTAGGCTACTATCTAGGGTAAGTTAGCTTGACTTGCTGTCTTCAAGACAAAGAAATGAAAAGGCTTTGGCCTACTGCTTTGGTGGCCACTGTCGTCAATGTGTGTAGGGTGAAACGTTTATAACTGTCGTCAAGGTGTGTAGAGTGAAATGTTTATAAATGTCGTCAAGGTGTGTAGGGTGAAATGTTTATAACTGTTGTCAAGGTGTGTAGGGTAAAAGGTTTATAACTGTCGTCAAGGTGTGTAGGGTAAAAGGTTTATAACTGTCGTCAAGGTGTGTAGAGTGAAATGTTTATAAATGTCGTCAAGGTGTATAGGGTGAAACGTTTATAACTGTCGTCAAGGTGTGTAGGGTAAAAGGTTTATAACTGTCGTCAAGGTGGGTAGGGTGAAAGATTTATAACTGTGGTCAAGGTGTGTAGAGTGAAACGTTTATAACTGTCGTCAAGGTGTGTAGGGTGAAAGGTTTATAACTGTCGTCAAGGTTTGTAGGGTGAAAGGTTTATAACTGTCGTAAAGGTGTGTAGAGTGAAAGGTTTATAACTGTCGTGAAGGTGTGTAGGGTGAAAGGTTTATAATTGTCGTCAAGGTGTGTAGGGTGAAAGGTTTATAGTTGTCGTCAAGGTATGTAGGTGAAAGATTTATAACTGTCGTCAAGGTGTGTAGGGTGAAAGGTTTATAACTGTCGTCAAGGTGTGTAGGGTTAAAAGTTTATAACTGTCGTCAAGATGTGTAGGGTGAAATATTTATAACTGTCGTCAGGGTGTGTAGGGTGAAAGATTTATAACTGTCGTCAAGGGGTTTAGTGTAGAAGGTTTATAGCTGTCGTCAAGGTGTGTAAAATGGAAGTTTTATAACTATCGTCAAGTTGTGTAGGGTGGAATGTAAATAACTGATGGCAAGGTGTTTAGAGTGAAACATTTATAACTCTCGTCCCATAGAGTATGGGATTTGACTTACTGCCTTTACGGGCTCTATGTAGGTTTTTATAGCCGAGTATGGACATGTTTTCTCCACAGAACAATCCCAGCAGCGACTCGACGATCCAGGGGGCTGACAAAACAAAGCAATCACTAACACATTCAACGCGGTAATTTCAAAGAGAGATAATGAATTCGTTTTGACTAAAAGTTTCGGTTTATTTCAACAAGCTATCATCAGGAGCAATTATAGCCAGAGACTAACAGGTGTAGGCCTACAAACAGGTGAAAAATAGTTTGTGCAGTAAAACCCTAAAATAAACATCACAATAACAGATTAACATTAAGTGCCAATCAATCAGCTTAAAATTACATAATATCCTTGTATTAATCCATATTCCATCTGACATTAAAACAAAAATGATCACAAATGATAAATTCGAAGGATATGCTAAGCGATGGTTTGTTAAATAAACTGAAACTTTGAGTCAAAAATGTATTGATTATATTTCTTCTGAGTTGTCACTTGCTTAACTCGTCAGAGGTAGTTATTACATGCGGTTATATTTTTATTTACTTTGCCAAGTCTGATTTATCGAATGAAATATATTATAACAATTATTTTTAGCAAACTAAGATAACACTAAGCTGTAAAACTGCCCTCTTCAAAACCAATAGCGCCAGAGAGCAGTTTCAATTTAAACAGAACAAGAAAAAATTCAAACAAAGAAGTCATGTTAATACAGAGAATATATCTGGGATGGGTTATTATAAAGTTTATTTATATTGACCTTCGCGGGTGGTTGGGCGGGAGCCTCCTGTGCCTTGGTGCTCTTGGAGCTAAGGGGCACAGGATGCCAATTTGTTGTAGTGTCCCGTTTTGTTAATGTAAATGTTTTGTCCTGTCTTACATGTTGCCAGCATCATTTAAGGTGGTTTCCTTCACCGATTGGACTGGCACGCCGTCATATAAGTGAAATAACCTTGACTACGGCGTAAACCCCCAATTAAACAAACAACAATATATTGACATTCCTTCGTTTTACAATCCAATATATAGAGAGTGAAAATGCGAAAATGGATATTTTTTTGTGGGGTGGGGGGTGAGGGGTAATTTGATTTGAGGAAAAATCTTCCTTTTATTTCTTTTACAACTAATCCTCACCTTATTTTCCCTTGTAAAATGACTAAGATGCCCGAATGCTGAGATTCGCCGACATGGTTTGTCTCCCATGAAGTGGCTGATAAGGTCAAGGTCATGTATCGATTTCGATAAAATAAATGATCCAAGCTGTTCCTGTCGTCGATGGCCACCTCTGACGGTGGCATGGGTACTGTAAGCAGTTCCATACTGCAGAATAGATAACAATATATGGGCAGGAAATAAACATGTCCACTGCTATATAATTACAGAGCGTTTATTTTTACTCTAAAAATATATAATTTTTTTACTTTTTGTGTTTGTTTATTAAAGACAGTTCAGAGAGAAAATAGTCCATAAAGGCCTCGGGACAAGACAAAAAAAGTGAATCGGTTTCAAATTTGAAGAGGTAAAATAACTTTTTACAGGCCTAGTATAATGATTGTTTATTTTTTACGCCTTAATTTAGATTAATTCACTGATATGACGGCATGTTAACACCATTCGTGAAGGAGGTTTCCCTCATAAACACTGACAACAACTGATTCTCACCATTTCAATATGCTGAATGTTCACGACATCACCAACCGCGCCTGCGTCAATCAATTCTTTAATTTTAGTCGCTGGTGGGGAATATCGCAGCACAAGACACGCACAGAGCATCACGTCATTCTCCACGCATGCGCGATATACTTCCTCGCACCCTTCCTCTGTGATCTGTACTAATAAACTTTTTGTACTTAAATTATTGAGCACATTTTGTAGACTTGTTTGGCTACATACACAATATATCAACCACCCTTCACGACACTGGCAGCCTACAAGGACGCCACAGAAGACGGACGGGATTCACAACAAGACTCTACAGACAAATCGCCATCTTGATGCCTCTTAGCTCAGAGACACCAGGTTATAGGAAATTCCCATCAACCACTCGTCATTATCAGACTAAGATAACGGTATTAACATATACTTTTAAAATACATACATACACACAATAACAAACTTACACACAACAACATAACGTTATTAATAGTTACTTCTAAAACACATACATACACACAACAACATTACGCTATTAATGGTTACTTCTAAAACACATACATACACACAACTACATTACGTTATTAACATATACTTATAAAATACATACATACACAATAACATAACGTTATTAACATATACTTGTGAAATATATACATACACACAATAACATAACGTTATTAATGTGTACTTCTAGAACGCATACATACACAGAATAACATAACGTTTTTAGTGTGTACTTATAAAACACATACATACAAAGAACAACATAACGTTTTTAATGGGTATTTCTAAAACACATACATACACAGAATAACATAACGGTTTTAGTGTGTACTTATAAAACACATACATACACAGAACAACATAACGTTATTAAAGTGTACTCCTATTACACATACTTACACAAAACAACATAATGTTATTAACATATACTTATAAAATACATACATAGACAATAACATGACGTAGTAAACATGTATTTAGTTTGTTTGTTTGTTTGATTGGGGTTTCACGCAGTACTTACAAAGCACAGAAATACCCTTATTGACATAATGTTTTTAACATGTGCTTATTTAACACATAGAAACACACAATAATATAACGTTATTAGCATATACTTCTGACACTACAATCCTGATAATCCCACTCTAAAGCCGTTGATTATTGTGTGATAATATCGCTTGTGATATTATTCACAAGTAAATACGTGATACAGAGATATGACATTACATGTTTACGTCTTCGCTATTGTGACATCATTACGATGTCATGACATTATATCATTTACAAAAACATGACGACTACTGAGGTGGATTTTCAACTTCTGGATATACTGGTAAGCGATGTTTCGATCTATATACTAAGATCGTTTTCAAACAATGGTTACAAATCTCAACAAAATATACTTTAAATGGTAAAAGAACAGTCTATAATTTGTTTAGAAACTGACGTTATGTTAGAATGACACGATGTATTATTAGAATGACACCATGTAACATTAAAATGGCGTTGTGAAGTTAAAAATCCATCTCAGTAGTCATGTTTTTGTAATTTACCCAGCTTCTAAATGTTCCAGTTCAGTCGCTGTCTTTCTTTGACGTTGCCAGGTGCACGTGTACAACAATGTGTATCCAGACCGAATCTGTACATATTTCTACACGAAAATCACCTCAAAAGTGATAAAAATGTGTAGTGTGAGAAAAATATTAATCAACTCGAACCGGTGTGGTACAAGGACTCTCGTTTTTTTTATTTAAAAAAATTTAAATTGTTAATTTTATTCAAATAACATACTCGAGGGATATTCGTCGTACCACAGGAGTTCTCGTTGATTATTAACCTCTATATACATGTATACAAACACATACGTACACACAATAACATAACGTTATTAACAAAGCTTAATACATAATACCGTACAGCGATAGGAGTTTCTAACATAACGTGGTATCCTTTTCTTGCGAACGCCACAGCTGGAGCCTAGATTTGAAAAAAAACGACGATAAATCAAACATTATCTATATGAAATAAATCTGTGGGAAGTACATATTTATGCTATATAAACTTACGAGGATATAACTTCATCTGAAGCCCACGGGCATTTTTATCTTTATCCGTAATGGCATATATTTTACAGGTTTAAATTTTGTCACTGTAATTTACAGTACACCTTTATTGATTCTCTTATGTGAACGCCGTGCTAAAGGGTACTTTCCTTTAAAACGAATTCGCACAACAAATGCTTTAACATCTATGAAGCTCGAAATCAGTCAAAGCAGTTTTATAAATGTTTCCTTCAAATCAAACCTCAATACGATATGTATTTTATCTGCAGGTGTGATGTAGTGCTGTGACAATGCGTTATAGTTACGTGATGGGGTTTGGTGTGTAATGGGGATTACACCATAATGTAATAGTTACGTGATGAAGTTTAGTGTGTTATGGGATTACACCATCATGTTATAGTTACGTGATGAAGTTTGGGGTGTGTAATGGGGATTACACCATCGTGTTATAGTAACGTGATGAAGTATAGTGTGTAATGGGGATTACACCATCGTGTTATAGTTACGTGATGAAGTTTGGTGTGTAATGGGGATTACGCCATCATGTCATAGTTACGTGATGGAGTTTAGTGTATAATTGGAATTACACCATAATGTTATATTTACGTGATGAAGTTAGATATGTGTAATGGGGATTACGCCATCATGTGATTGTTCCGTGATGAAGTTTGGTGTGTATAATGGGGATTACACCATCGTGTTATAGTTACGTGATGGAGTTTGGTGTGTTATTGGGATTACACCATTATGTTATAGCTACGTGATAAAGTTTGGTGTGTGTAATGGGGATTACGTCATCATGTTATAGTTTACGTCATGAAGTTTGGTGTGTAATGGGGATAAAACCATCATAGCATAGTTGCGTGATGCAGTTTGGTGTGTAATGGGGATTACGCCATCATGTTATAGTTACGTGATGAAGTTTAGTGTGTAATGGGATTACACCAACATGTTATAGTTTACGTGATGAAGTATGGTGTGTGTAATGGGGATTACACCATCATATCATAGTTACGTGATGAA
Organism: Katharina tunicata; assembly: GCA_032466195.1. Lineage (NCBI taxonomy): Eukaryota > Metazoa > Mollusca > Polyplacophora > Chitonida > Mopaliidae > Katharina > Katharina tunicata. The sequence goes on from JAVFBZ010031317.1 coordinate 10,313, forward strand.
GTTTGGTGTGTTATGGGGATTACACCATCATGTTAAAGTTACGTGATGAAGTTTAGTGTGTAATTGGGATTACACCATTATGTTATAGCTACGTGATAAAGTTTGGTGTGTGTAATGGGGATTACGTCATCATGTTATA
>JAVFBZ010031328.1:0-11047 GCA_032466195.1 Katharina tunicata
GTAGCGTCGGTACATCTTAGGGTGGCTCAGTTATGACAGCTGATTGATACATCCACATAATAATATTCTGACAGAAAAATTCAGTTTTTAGTTTTTTAGTTATTATAAAACTCTCCTTCAACGTACAAATTGGATGTTGAAATTATTGGAAAGCCTCTTACTTGTACTTCTTGAGAAAAATATAAATTTTTCATGAGATTCTGTCTGTGATGGTGCAAAAATCAGAACTTTTGAGTGCGTGTGTTACTTTAAGTATTATTAAGTATTATAAGCGTTAATAAGTCGGTTAATATGGATGTGAATGGGATAACAGATAACACACGTGCTCTACCGAGGTGAAGTGGGTTAGAAAACGGTTCAAGACATCCACGTACATATAACAAAAGTATACAATTCATTGAATCGGGAATAGGGTAATGAGTTTTGTTGAAGCGACTTTTCCGTTGGCATGGTTGAAGAGTGTTACAGAGCGCACATTTCTAGAACGTACGCTTCAGGTCCTCTGAGTTCGAAAGTTCAAGCACTTGCTCGGACAGTATGTCAGTTGGTCATCCAGCTACCTGTTTTCCTCCAACAATATAGCTGAAAAATGATCTTGATATTTTCTTTAGCGTGATGGCATACATATAACTAATTGGCGTAGACAATGATCGCAGCATAATGCTATATCGTACTCAAGGGTATATCACTTATATGACTAGATTGCTTTGTTCTACCTGGATGTGTTGTACCTTTCGCAAACATGTGGCCTGGTGCTCACTGAACTAAGGGGCATCAGGAAGCTGATTTGTTGTGGTGTCCTGTTTTTTGTCCTGGAAATGTATTGTGGCATCTTATGTGCTGCCGGCGTCGCTTACGGTGGTTTCCTTTACTCATTGAGCTTGCACACCGTCAATAAGTGAAATAATCAATCAATCAATCAATCAATCAGTTTACAGACGTGTCTGGTACCCTGTTCACACCCATATGTCTTGGTTGGAGCATCCTATTAACACCGTTATTACCCGATTCAGCAATGTTCATATACCCTAATACCCAATGATTTATATATAATTGTGTTAAACCAGGATGTCTTTTTTATTGTTGACAATTTTCTGTAAGGTGATTCGTACTTGATTTACACTTTATAACTTTATTCTACCTGGATGTCTTAATCCCTATTCTAACCCATTGACCTTAATTATTTGCGGACGTCTGGTAAACATTACTCCATTAACATCGTTATTACAACGATTCCACAAAGCATGCTCCTTACCGTTTCAATCTATATAGCAGCAATTTTGTTCTGCCAGGATGTTTTTGCCGTGTTTACATCCATTTGACCTTGCAGGAACACGTCTGTTACGCATGGCACTATGTACACCACTATTACCCAATTTAACAATGAGCATTACTCGATTCATTGCACTTGGTAATTTTGTTCCACTCGGATGACTTATACCACATTCTCATCCATACAACCTAAAGTATACACGCGTTACACGCGTAACCCCAGTATTACCCGATGCAACAATACTAATTACCCTAATCCCGATTCAATGAATTATATAATTTTGTACTATAGTTAGACCCTGTCTGAGACCCTTTACCCTATATACGATAGCTTAAGTCTGTGCTAATATTCGCTCTGATATTCTCTTGTAGTTGCTGCTCTTCTTATCATAACCGTTCTTACTTTACCTTTGTAACAGCCCTTATTACCATATTCCAATTTTAAAATGACAAACATTTTGTTCATATAAATATCCCCTTTTTCTGAACATTGGCCATTCCAATTATCTGAAATGGGAAACGGGTACAGGGAAACAGACGCTAACTTCACGGACATTAAGGTAATACATTTCTGTCTGTTATTAATTATAAGCTCCAATGCTCTAGTCAACTGTTTGTGTCGGAATATGCATAAGTCAAAATGTAGGATGAACCAACATAATCCTTATACGAAGAAGTCGCGTAGAATGAGCTCTGGGGACTATTGCTTCGTTCGGGACGTATCGTCATAACCAGTCATAACCAGTCGTTCCACACGAGTTGCTGATACGAGATTTGGCGTTTGTATACCCACTTGCGAGTCGTAAACACAAACTCACAACATGTAATTCCTTTCGAGATTTATTACGACTGGAAAATACATGTACAGTTGGCGATTGCCAGAGGGCATATTAAAAAAATCCAGGGTCAGCAATGGGACGTCTTTGTGAATCTGAATGCCTCTTAACTTATTCAGGAAGTCCTCGGTGTTTTTAATTAAACTGGTGTTCCTGTTAGTGATTGGTTTCAGATAGTAGTCAATAAGTTCTGAAATATGGTAAGATTCAGAACCACAATACGATAGTAGGCCTAAAGGTCTATACCTGGCAGCATAGACGGTTGAGGCCATTTCTCCTGCTGTGTGTGGCCAGCGTTATTGAGGATGGTTTCCTCCACCAATTCGGCTATTTCCAGATTATATTCACCCAGTCATACTATAAGCACTGGAGGAACATTATCTTCCCAACAGTGATAACATTTAAATGACTCACATTTTAAGGTTGTGCTAAGAGTCGCTGTCTACTGTTGGAATACACCGCCGTCATATAAGTGAAATACCCTTGAGTAAGGCGTTACACGACAATCACTCAATAAATCAACCAACCATTTCTCATTTGTTTGTGAAAAATATATAAAATAGCTAATTTTTGGATTCCCGCCCTGCTAGTAGATCATCAACTTGCCTAGAAGTAAGGTATTTTGATCGCCCTAAGAAATTATTATTTCATTGGAATTCTCCTGTTTTTCGACGAAATAGGATATATCTAGTTAGGGTTTTTTAAATTTTATTTAACCGTTAGTTGTGACGTCACACTATTATCTAAGTGTACCATATTTTTCAAGAATGCACACCTCTCATACAATCTTAATCCTACATGTAAGCAGACACAAAACGGCACCCACAAGGTAATTTAATTTTAGTGTGACAGGCTAATAATAATTGTTAAAAAACAAAGAACTAAATACCAGGAAAACCCATCTTTTATTCATTGTCACATAATCGGATCCCAAATTAAATGTGTGTAACGCCGCTCTCAATAGTATTTACCTTCAACGGTGGCGGTGCATGACCTAAAATTAAACGGTTTGTTTCTTTTGGGTTAAATTTGAGCCGTATACTTATGTTTATTTTAATCATTTGAATCAGCGTTCCAGCCCAATCGGTGGAGGAAACCACCCAAATAAGACGCTGGCAATAAAGAAGACACCACGATAGTCATTTGTAGGACAACACAAATACCACCACAACAAATCGACTAATCCCTGATGCCCCATCTAGCTCAAAGAGCACCAAAGAACAGGTGGCTCCCATCCAAACACACCCTAAAATTAGTAGGGATAAGAAAACCTAAAATTACAAGTATTTAAAACAACCATTGGCGGTATATTTACAGATACATATACTTTCTATGATCTTCTCCTCGAGCGCCTCAGTGATTAAAGTCAACTGTCCCAGCAGTCTAATTTATGCAGGTGAAACGCCATCTTGCAAAGGTTAGTGATTTCACTGAAATTCGTTTCACACTAGAAGTAAGATTTGTCCAATTATGTTTTGTAAGGCGCCACACACATAAGTGTGATCATTCTGATGGGAGGAATAAACGAGAGACCCCGGTCAAGAAGGGACCTACCTGACGCCGTAAAAATTAGATCCTTGATAAGAGAGAGTTCGAATAGAATTGAATGTTGCACCTGGAAAAAGTCTACTTGGATATCAGGGTACTTTATGAGTGTTAGATGTCCAAAATGTAGTACTAACCTTATTATTAAACTGAACCTTTCGTGGAACTTGCGGTGCATGGGGATCTCAGGTCATCAGAATAAGAACGATCAGACCTGTGCGGGGTGATTAGTCGGAGGGGAAGGAGTTGGTGGTCTCGAGAGTACAGTATGACAAGAAGGAGGATAAGAGGTACGAGGAGAATTCCAGGTTGCAGGTGTGGAGAAAGAGGAAGGGGATAAGATATACATTTTTCGGGCAAAAAACAGAACACCGCAACTGATCGGCAAATTCCATTTCTCTGAGATTACCAGAGAGCAAGAAACTCCGACACAACCACCCACTAAAATTAGAACGAATAAGGAAGCCTAAAATTACAAGTATTGTAAACAACCATTGGTTGTATATACTTTCTATATAATCTCCTCCTCGCGCGCCTCCATGGTTAAAGTTAACTGTCCAAGGCGCTCTAATTTATTTAGTGAAAACGCTACTCTTCCAAAGATTGCTTATTGCACTGTCATTCATTTCACACTAGAAACATGATTTGGTCGATTGAGTTCTTCCCGTCAGGCGCCACACACGCATAATTATATTGACAAGAAACTATGGTTTAAGTCGGACAACGCCCTCTTACACCTCGGCTCCGCCTCGTCAATTCCTTTTCAAGAATGTACAGTAACTCGGACTTTCTCCTATACATAGGTCCATAATGGTCAGAGATACTCAGCTGGTATTTTGCATCATGTATGTAATACTGCCTTACCATAATAACCATATCAGACCCTTTATCAGCTGGTTTAATAACGATATCTCCATTTTGACGAGGTTTAGAGATAAAGACTGTTTTTCTACAACAGTGAGGTTATGGTGGTATATACTGTTTGCAACTTGTTCAAACTCTGTTCAAAGTTAAGCGACACTTGCATTACTTTCGGGTTCAGTGATAGGCGACGCTTAACCAGTTTGTTCTGTAAACTGGAGTTCTTCTGCCAACTACAGTTTCTGTATCTATGTGCTCTAGCAAAAGCGTCGCGAAAACTAAATAAATAACCTGATATCTGCATCTTAAAGTGTATCAGTATTTATTGGGGAAAGAATAACTGAGGGACTGCAGGTGTGGAGAAGGCGGAAGGAGGATATAAGGTGCGAGGAGAACCCCAATCTATATTTCTGGAGAAGAGGGAAAGGGAGTTAAGGTACGAGAAGAATCACAGGTTGCAGGTGTGGAGAAGAGGGAAAGAGGAACAAGGAGAATCCCAGTGTAAGGAAGGCCAGCCTCGTATGCCTCAAGTAAAGCTTTTGATCTCGCCGGGTTCATGACCTTATATTGAATGAGTTAAGATTTTGAATAGTGGATGAGGGTGGGGCTAATTAACGTTTGACTTGATGTAGCGTCGGTACATCTTAGGGTGGCTCAGTTATGACAGCTGACTGACACATCCACATAATAATATTCTGACAGAAAATTCAGCTTTTAGTTTGTTTTTTTTGTTATAAAACTCTCGTTCAACATACATATTTGATGTTGGGATTATTGGAGAATGTGCGATAGACCGTATTCAAAGAATAATAAAGGATGTAAAATCTAAAACGCGGGTCACATTATATATTTTACAAACTTTATTATTATTTTAGGGCGAAATTCTGCGGTATAGTACCTTTAAGTACCAACTATGGTGGCTGATTTCTGTCAGCGCATCATAAGTTCTCCCAGCGTGTTTATGAGAAAAAAAAGTGAATATTTTCTAAGGCCGAAATATTTTATGTTGTCTATGCACGATTTTGTGTTCGCTCCACTCAAATTTGTCTTCTTTCTAAAATTTATTCTGTGTTATCCCGGACAGATTTTGTCTTCACTGTCATGAAATTAGGCTCTCTCAATAAAAAAAAGCGACGGAACATCTTTTCGGTGTGTCATGCACAGTGGCCATTATGAATAGGTTTTCTTTTATTTTTTATGGCTAAATATGTAGTCTGTGGCACGATTACGAACACCATTGTTTTACTTATCTATAGGCTACCTATCTATAATGGCTACTGCGCCAGTTAATTTAAATCTTCGCTGGTATATTACCAGTATTCTCAGTCTGCGTTGAAAAGCTGGATGGTACAAAATGACAACCTACAAATTTGATGTTGGAATTATTGGAAAGCCTTTAACTTGTACTTCTTGAGAAAAATATCCATTTTTCATGAGATTCTTGAACTTTTGAGTGCGTATGTTAATGTGATCAGATGTCGACTATAAATCTGAAAGAACGGTAGGCCTAGTAGCTATTCAAAATGAAACCAACAGCTTAACAAGATATAGCAATTAAACCTATATGTGTCTGAAATGATAGTATATACAGTAAAATTAATAAGTAGACAAATTGTAAAAGTACGGTAGGGGCTTTTAGTAAGGTGAATACGATGAGAGGAATATGAACATAAATTCATTTTGTAACCGTTATAAATACCATCTAGATTTTTAACGCAGACTGGGAATACACACCAGCGACGTTTGGAACCCGAATGACATAGGGCGGTAATTTATCTTCTTGTTTGTACGCTATATATAACTGTCAACATGTACATTGTAACATATACATTTAGTGTGTGAAATGCTATTATTTTAATTATAATTATTTTATTATGACCACTTAATTCAGATCGTCACTTGTTCTTTTTATTGAATGAAGAGAAAGCTGCAGCTAAGTTAAACCGAAACCAAGGGGAAGCCCGGAGCTAAAAATAGTAATGTCACTGTGACGTTGCAACATCAAAAACATCCTCGGGTGAACATGTCTGAGCATGCATATCATTGGTCTATTTGGCTGAAAGGATAACCCATATCAAGCCCTTGTATCCATGACGTAGCTCAAACAGGGATCTAACTATGGCGGGCGATGGTTCTTCGTTCGCACTGCAAGACAACATCCTTCTTGTAACAGACTCTTATAAGGTACTGTCAATTGAAATTACCTGTGACACATTTAGATATTGATGTAGTAAGTGCGTGACATAACATTGCCTGCGTCAGTGTGGCATTTTAATCCACGAGTACACGATTAATCCGCAGGGTTTTTAACATTGTAAAATTTGTACTACAACGTGTTCGAAAGGTACCATTATAAAATGTTTACCGAAGAAACGTGTTCCACGGTCGGCACACATCTGTGGTGAATATGCGTTAATATTTCTAATTTATAAAATAAAAATAGCCTTAATAATAAAATACATATCTAACTAATCAAGACTTGCATTTGTTTGAACAGTCACTAAGCCAGGTCATTTGTAAAATGAAAGTGAAAGTAAAATTCTATGTTTACAGTGGGCGTGTGAGCATGGACTCGTCTTTTAAAATATTTAGTACATAATATGTATTAAACTTGAAAGAGTTTGTTGATCAAAGATGGTTTAGAAACAAATATGTGTAACATATAGGGCCTATATACATCTTGTTTGTGGTAGGAAAATAAACAAGTTGTCAGTCTAATTTTCACATTTTATATAGGCCCTACTTAATTTCTTTTTGTCTACATTTCGCCATATGTTTTTATTTATTTTGGGAGGACTAGAACCTAGATCAAATTTGTAAATAATTTAATACATATAATATACTTTGACAAAACTGATAATATTTATTTGTTAAAGAAACATAAGAGCCTTCAAACTACTAACCATACACAACACAAATCATTACATATAGGTAACACCTTCTACTTTATTGAGGGACAACAATTTGATGTGCATACTAACACCCTTTTCAAGTTGCAAACTGTTTTTAAACTTGAAAACAGTTTATTTGTTCAGCGACCAGCTTTAAATTGTCCCTAAGATAATATAGGGCCATAATTTGAAATGTTTATAGTTTAAATATACTTAAGTATCCTGTTTAAAACAAAGTAGACAAACAAATGCCTCTTAGAAGCTAAAAATACAGGTTAAAGTGTTTGCTTGATTGGCGTTTATAGCCACCCCCTATGGTATTTCACTTATATCAATAGAATCACACTGGCTGATTCCATCTGTAATCAACAAAACTAACATAACCCATAACATAAGTGTTCCCTCTGTTGGAGAGAATATTCCTCTAGGGTTCAGTATGACAGTGTGAATGTAAGCTTCTTGTAACATCCTGCCATCAGCCAGAGCTCAGCGAGCATATACATGTACATTTGCTGTCTCTACAAATACATACATGTAGGCCTAATGTATACCAGGACTGCCCTTCCTTTCAGTTTCATTATTGATAGTCATTTCTGGTAAATGAACTTCAACTTTCAGTTTGATCAACAAGCCAGCGACTATAGAATCAATATATGTTAACTAGTTATAACTTATAAGAAATAAACTATACAAGCTTCACAATGACCTACTTTAGTAGCTAATTCTTCAGGAGCATCGGTTTCTGATTTTACTTTCTTTTTTTTTCAGTATGTTTGATTAAAGTCACATACGCACCCAAAATTAGGATTTTTCAACTAATTCCGTTTGCTTTGATTTTTTACAAGATTTGATGTTTGTTCAAATATTAAATCAGTCACGTTAAAATAAAAATTATTTTTTATTGGGTACAAAGCTTGTGCGGACCAGGAGAAATCTAGCAGACTATTCGAATTTAACGTAAAAATGGCTGGTCATATTTGCTCAGAATGACTTTGATCCAGCCGCGGTGAATGACCTTGTTTGTAACAAGCCAACATTTTGAACCTTGTAAGGGGTGTGGCTAACACGGTGACTAGGATTGAGGTCCGTACATCAAAATGTGTCTGACCTGTGACAGCAAATTAACACATTTCCAATTAAAAATTCTGGCAGAATTTTCAGATTTTTTTTACTTTTACCAGGCTTTTAAGCTACCTATCTTCTGGGGGTAGAATTAACGGAACACCTCTAACTTTAACTTTTTGATGAAAATGCATATAATTCATAAGATTCTGTGAAAACCCAAAATACAGAATATTTGGGTGCACACGTGACTTTAAATACAAATTGCTCTATTTTATCCTGTTTTACTCAAATTAATGTACCGAGTGTTTCAAATAGTTTGTCTTTACTGAAAGTGTTCTTGACATTATTGTAATTCAATCATTGTTTCTTCTATTACAAACTCGGACCAGAGCTTAAATGTGATCAAGGCGGCTTCAAGTTTAATCAATACTGCCTGAATATCTTATGTGATATAATGTTAATGATCACAACAAAAAAATGAAACGATGGTAATAAAATTACAACATGGGCAATAAATATTAAATGGGCCAATAGCTAAATAGGCTTATAAATCGCTTCAGACTGCATGTGGGTTGGCCTGCCAGGGTTTTCTTCACACAATAAAGCTGGTTAATGATCTGTAATTGGAACTTATAGTCCTGTCCATCTAACATCTGATGATAAACAAATAATAGAATGATTGCAATAAAATTAACCCACTGAATACATACAATTAATTAACCCCACCCCCTCTCCCTCTTTCCTACTTTTATACACATGTAAATATATATTTTTGTATGAATGTAGAGAAAACAATTTGCCTATATATATGTCCCTGCGTCAGTGCTTACCGTAAAGAAAGATTCGCAGTCTTTACCTGGATAAAAATTTGCTAGTTCTTCCGTGAGCCTCTGTAGCTCAGTCGGTTAGAGCGTTGGCCCGGCAAGCCAGAGACCCGAGTTCGAATCCCGGTGGAGGCAAGCAAAATTTTCTTTCTCCACGTTTATACAAACATATATATATATATATCCCGGTGGAGGCAAGCAAAATTTTCTTTCTCTACATTTATACAAACATATATATTTTTGTATAAATGTAGAGAAAAAAAATGTATATATATATATTGCCTTTCAACAAGTATTAAATATTTTTTAATAATCCACACAATATTTCTTTACTATTCAGGTGACACATCATTTTCAGTACCCAGACAACACTAGCACTGTTTATTCCTACTTTGAAAGTCGAGGAGGGGAATTCCCAACAACTGTATTCTTTGGCCTGCAGTATATCCTTAAAAGATGGCTGGTTGGGAAAGTCGTAACCCAAGAAAAAATTGATGTAGCCAAAGAAATTTACAAGCTTCATTTTGGGCGAGACCTGTTCTATGAGGAAGGCTGGAAATATATACTCGAAGTAAGTATCTACATGTAGGAGAGATATGAGAGACATTGTTGAAAAAAATGTTGCTTGTCTTAAGTACTTCAGCGTATTAATAATTATAATGAGTAAATAATATAATTATTTTTAATAATAAATCTAAATGGCCAATATTGACTCCTTGAAATATCCCACGAATGCAGATTTCAATTAACTATTCATAAGCAAATATATGAACTGTTTGCTTATATACTGGATATCAGATGATCAGGACTCACAGCTCGTCAGCACCATGCTATAAATAACTTGTATATTATTTACTTTATTTTTACTATATTGACTTTACTCTTTTAAAAACATAGCAAAAACGTATTATGTAGCATGTCCAATTAGTGAGGATAAAACTACCCATCTCCTTGCCTTCTAAAATCTACGCAAAATGTTACTGACACTTGGAAGTCATGTTATCATTTGTTTGGGTCAAAGTGACAATGTTGTAAACTGTTTTCATTTGGTTACTGAATATAAAAAACTATATGGCTGAAATCCCCATTGAGAATCTTTAGGTTTCCTGGAGTGACATGACCTTGAGTACAACGACATAAAACTCCAATCAAACAAACAAACAGACATTTCTTATTATCTATTTTGTCCTCCCATGGTTCCAATTTTGAGTTGTTTTGCGACTTAATCAAATTGAGGTCTTTCACTCAAGTTTAGTTGATCCAAGACATACATATAGATGTAGTGTTCATTCGTTTTACCAGAAATATGGTTGAACTAACAAGTATGCTTGTACTACCGTACTCTGTCATCTGGGATACCCACATGGTCGCCTTCACATGGAACTCTCTGATCTGAGCAGCATCACGAGGCTGATTTGTTATGGCATCCTTTTTTGTGTCCTGTAAATAAAACTAAATATACTGTGGTGTCTTTAGTGTCGTTGAGGGTGTCCTGTAAATATACTGTGGTGTCTTCAGTGTCGTTGAGGGTGTCCTGTAAATATACTGTGGTGTCTTCAGTGTCGTTGAGGGTGTCCTGTAAATAAACTTTGGTGTCTTTAGTGTCGTTGGGGGTGTCCTGTAAATATACTGTTGTGTCTTTAGTGTCGTTGTGGGTGTCCTGTAAATATACTGTGGTGTCTTTAGTGTCGTTGAGGGTGTCCTGTAAATATACTGTTGTGTCTTCATTGTCGTTGAGGGTGTCCTGTAAATA
>JAVFBZ010031339.1:0-11047 GCA_032466195.1 Katharina tunicata
TAACATATGTGTACAAAATTGTAAGTATCATTTTTGAATTTCATTTTGCGTTTCTTTTTTTGAAGAGTGTATATAGAGAGGCAACCGCTGCTCTATATAGACCGTATCTATAAAGTTAAAAATAAAAGAGCAATAAAGAAGATATGGGACGTCTGAAATAATATATATGTATCGTTTCATATAAATGGTATACAACTATACATGCAAGAAATAAAACATAATAAACAATAATTACATTCGTAAAGTATAAAGCTTTTGTGGTCTTGTTTGGTTTCGGTTTAGACCATATACCTATAACAATGTAAATATGAAGCATTATCTTGTTTACATCAGCAAGAAAATAAATAAACAGATCCCAAACAACATGTGACAGCATCTAAGGCCACCGTGTTTAGCATGCAAGAGTTACAGATGACAAAAAACAAAAACTTGTATGAATTGTTTCATACGTAAAATGCCTGCATGCAAGTGGGTCATGGTATTGTTCTTGAATCAAAGGGTTTTTTGGCTTAAGCCAAAATTTGATTCGATGTTATTAATACCCTCAGGACGGGCGTCAATTGCAGTTAAAATGCTTTGCGGAAAAGTCCACTAAACTTAATGCAAGATATTGTAAGGATTTCAAAAATCTGGTTGACAAGGCAATTCCGCTCATATAGGCCTATTCGCGAATATGAAATAGCCATTTTGGTGCATTGAACTATACATGCTACGTTTAGTTACAATTTCTTTGATCTGTTGCACTGACATGGTAAATTGTCTTTAATAAGCCTTTGTTGAACACAATATTAGGTAATAGTTTGACAGCCACAAACATTAATATATATTCTCTAAATAGTATATAGAACATGGAATAATTTTCGGCAAATCGCACACAATCATTCGAACATATCTATGGTGTTCTATATATATATTTTTGTATAAATGTAGAGAATGAAAATATTGATTGCCTCCACCGGGATTCGAGCTCGGTCTCTGGCTAGCAGGACCAGAGCTCTAACCAACTGTCATATACAATCAATCTTGAACCCCAAGTTTCCAGATACTGTGAAATAAAAACGTATGTCCATTGTCATGTAGCTCTAATCAATAACTTTGCACGTTTTATAATTTCACATTTAAGTAATATTATCACAATAATGGCTTTAAAAATGACACACGCTCTGTACATATTTCCTTGTATGACACATGACAAAAATCTAGGAACAGTAAACACTGTATTTACCATGTAAAATCGATTCAAGGGCCAGACTGTTGGGCTGATGATGAGTGAGTGTGTGGATTTATACAATATTCTGCTGCCTTTTGGCTTCACACACTACTCGTAAACTTAGGTATTAGCTGACTGTATATGTAGACTATATACATTTATATATAACATTTATATAGGGAAAACTGACGTGAGCAACAGCAGAGCAGGACTAAATCAAAAAAATAAATAAAAGATAATCGTGTGCTGACAACAATTCAAATTCACATCAAATATTCATAAACCATTTAACTATATATTTCCAGAGATAAACTATCGCTTTGGGCAGGGTGATGTTGACTGAGTAAAAAATTATCCGTGGACATGCATTCTCTGAACATATATATAGTGTATAGGCCTATATATCCAACAGTGAAGATGACAGAGTTTGCGTCCATATATAATAGTGGTAAATAAGTACTATTTCTATGGATAGTTGAACTTACCATCAAATTGACTTGCTTTTACCAAGGACTTTTATATAAGTCCTTGCTTTGGCTAACACTTGAAGTTGAAAGATACAGGAATGTAGCATATTCTGACCGAATAAAGCTTTCACAATATATTAACTAGGGAATGTTTTAATACATGTCTTTACCAGGAGATTTGACATTTGCTTGACATAATTTAAGTTTCAAACATATTTTGTTTCATAACTCTGTTTGTTTATTTATTTATTTAATTGCTTCATTAATTAATTACCTTTGTGGTTAATGTTTCTACCGACAAAGCTCTGGATATTCCCTCCTAAGTTCTTCTTTTCTTTGACGAAAATACTGAATTTCTTCAGTCATCTTTCTGATTGTTCTGAGGGCTTGTGCCTCGACCAATCTCTACAAATACATGAAAAACAAAATTGAAAAATAAACATTAATGGGGGGGGGGGGGGGGGGGCACAAGATTTATCCCACTACAGATTCGAATCAGACAACTTAATTTATGACTTCAAAACTTGTAACTAGTTAAAGTCGAGGCAATCAGATTTTTTTTAAGAAAAACACTAATGTTAAGTGCGAATGTAACAAGACTAGCCAAGCGGAGATAAAAATAATGGCCTATTTACGTCATCATGCATGGATCAAAAGACATGCCGTTGCTTATGGCTTAAATATTGCGGAGCTCAGCTTGAAAATTATTAAGTTCAGCCTGAACTAAAGCATCATCTAAAAACCAAACTTTCAAGCTGAATGAAGCATAACGTGGAAACTAAGCCACATTGAGGTAATATTAGGAAAAGAGATACAACACGCAGGCTTACCCTCTTTCGACTTATTCCCAGGTTTGTACCGCTAGTGGGCGACAACGGAAACTCATACACTTCTGAAGGAGGCAGGACCGGCCTTGCATCCAGATTCAGTCTAGTCTGTTGGTTTTTCGCTAGTGCCTGGATGTATCTGGGAACCAATGCTTCCTTTTGGGCTGGCAAATTGTTGCTTTCTTTTCTCGTCTTTGGTTCCGAAACAGGACACGGTTCCTTTGAGCTTGTTGTAATGTTTTCATGAAATAATTGCCTCTTTGGAACCTTTCCTGGTCTCCTTTTCTTGATTGCAGGAGTCGATTGATGTTGACTGGATTTCTGAGATCGAATTAAATCCAGCATATCACCCGGCCAATCTTGTTCCGTAGTTGTGCCACATGAATCCGAACAGCTGGCCTGTGAACTTAGACAGCTACCAGTATCTAAAGCTCTGTGCCGGTATGGTGTACGAAACTTTGAATTGTTTTGCGAAGACATTCTACACCTAGCCTGAAAACAATGATTGGAAGAAACAACGATTTGGGCTTTATAGGCATATATTGATATACATGTAGGCCTACACGCCAATTTTATTTTTAATTACGTAATTTAAAATATCTTAAAAAAAAATATATAGTAGCTATCTTTCCTGTTATCTTATTATTATTTTTTTTTTATCTTTTCCTTAATGTTTTATTGCATTTTTATTTAATTTTTTTCAATCCCATCTTCACTTTGCATGACGAAATTTAAGTAGAGAAAGAATTTGAGAAGTGAAGTTGACACTAACTTAACAGTGAAATCACTTCAAAGGTTCATTAGCTATATATATATATATATTCCACTGTAGAGTCTAATTTTTTTAAAAAAGGGACTGTACGTGTTTTCTGATGTTCTGCATAACGATGAAAAAAAAAAAAATACAAAACAGAAAGAAAAAGTATTGAAAATTAAATAATAACGGATGACTTTGGCAATGAATTTGTGCAAATGGTACTTGGTAGGCCTACATGTTGAGTGTTTCAAGCTGGACAACTTCCCTGCCGCAATATCCTATGCAGAATGGGCAGTATTTTAACATGACATTTATCTAGTCTAGGTTGAAGTCAAACTTTTAGTCGTATAAAATGTTATTATATGTGCAATTAAAGTTTTCAATCGAGACTTGACTTTCTTTCCGGATTAGATTTCACCTCGATCTTTCCATGTATACGGCGTATATGATTTTTTAAATAGAAGAGACCTACTGGTAGTTGTTTTTTTTTCACACCAAATGCCCTCGTGAACAAGCCTAGTTTCTCTTAAATATTGTGGCAGTTACTATTTACATCCTCACTAACACAACACAACACAACACAACACGACTGCCACTGTGACAGTGGTTCAGCGGAGCAGACGACACGCCTCGCTGGTCACCATGGTTATGTCCTTCACCTCATAGGATACGCCCATTAAACACGTGTCCGTATTTAATTATTTATTTATTTGTTAATATTCATTGATTGGGGAAAATCAAATTTCTCGTTCATCGCCACAATCAAATCAATAATAAAGTCGGTGTTGTCCATAGCATGTAGTTTTTGAACAATAACATCTCACGTCAGCTAAAGGATTTATTTGCCATAATCGTATTATCAATATTTAAATATTGAACACAGTTTGACGTTTTAGGTACGTCATTCAAAATTCAAAATATCGATACAATTTTAAAGCGCCTTTTCAGACTATGTTATTTCTTATTTTGTTTATTTAGAGGAAAAGGTATGTATATTTATAAATGTAGAGAGAAAATTTGCTTGTCCCTATACCCGTATTCGAACTCAGGTCCCTGCCCAGCTGCGCCATATATATATGCCCATAGTAAGAACTACTGTAACGTTCCAGACAAAATGCGTAGTATCATGGCAGTTTATATAAGCAAACAAATAGTAATTTCTATTATTAGCTCGAATGTATAGCTAGACTATTTTTGTGATTTCATTAATATATAGGCCACCTTTATTGGATGACAGAACCCTAAGGACTGATAATGGTGTTTACCCGAGCTTCTCTTTGTCAAATTTGAAATGATCTGCGTCATACTTTTTTTTCTTTTTCTTTGCGATGTTGTGTCTGTTCTAGCAATGGTAGTGAATTAAAAGTTCCTTTAGTGCTTCAGCTGGGATAAACAGATTAATGCTCTGAATGAATGTGTACAGCTGGATTTTTGACAGTTGTACAAATGGAACAATCTGAAACGCCCCCACTCACCAAAGTGGTTTGTTCTGAGTCGAGAGGGCGCTGGTAGGTAGTGACGTCAGTGGGAAATGAACACCCACTGAATGATTGGCACTGCGTTCTCTGCTCTTTCACAGCTTATCTTGATGTTCTTTCAAGGAACATGACTTGAAATAAGGAAGATTTACTTTAATTCGAGTTCTATATGACAGACAGTTAGACGTTCGATAGTTATATTCGCTGAATCTATAGTGTTAGTTTGTTACACAGTGTATTATAACAGACTTGACGCCGTCGTTTTTAATACTATTCCTCAGTTGTCGATCAGCTGAGAGAGAAGCTTGGGGGAATGAACGGAGTAAAACCCACAATGAATACAATGAAACCCGCTCCTAGTCTAACCAAGCAACCCAAAATACTCATCTTAGGAGCTGGCATTGCTGGTATCGCTTGTGGAGAATACCTAATGAGAAATGGAGTTACTGATTTTAAAATACTCGAGGCCACAAATCGTACTGGAGGCCGAATATGGAGCGTGGATGTTGGTAAGTTGAAGCCGTTGACGGTTGTTGTATGTACTATAAAAGCCCCGTTATGCCATTAAGCAAACTGTATATGAAAATGTTAACCCCGCAATGGCTCACATCTGTTGCTGCACAGTGTTTAACCCGTGTCAGTTGAACTTCTGGCACATTATAACTATTAGTGCAATAAATATCTCTCCTACGAGATAGGACTGACCTATAATATCACAAATTATTAAATATCTAGACTTATAATCCATATAGACTTGTCTTCTTACTTATATGTCCAAGTTCTAAATGCCTCTCTAATAATGTATAAGCTGATTATAGGACATTAACTTATTGAATAAAGAAGTTGCAGAACAAAAATACAAACTTGCATAGGTAGGTAACGTTTATGTTCACGGACTGCAGCATATTGTAATTTGTATCCTCATTTTTTCATATTCACAAACAAAATATTATAATTCATGTCTATATGTTGACTACCAAAACAAAGTGTGGGTAAGTGGCAATTAAGTGGATAATATTATATAACAAAAGTGTTTTACATTGAATTTGTAACATTTGCTCATGCAAATCCTAAAATCTATTCATACAGTCAGAGTGAGTCAAAGATTTAAATGAGCATTATATTTAACATTGTTAAATAATGCTTCATAAGACTTTTCATGAATAAAACATATATTAATGTTACATTTGACAATTTAAACAAGATCAGTGTTTAATGATGTGATTCTTTTTTGGTAAGTAATGTAAGATGCTTTTTGTAATTAATGTAAGTAACTACTGGTAGTCAAGATAAGGTTTTTATTGTAACAAACATCCTAGTATGTACCAGTCAGTTTGTTGTTAAAAGCTAACACAGGGATGACTTTTGTTAAAATCAGTTTTTACAAAATTCCTTGTTGTTAAAGTTAACAAAAATAATTAAGTAACACACATTATTATTATTTTACATTTGGAACTGGACCAAACCAGATTGCAGAATCTTTGGCTATTCAAATGGGCCATATTAATTGGTATAATTACATTTATTAATAGCAGTGTTACCCAGCAAATTTCCTCTTGAGTCCTTATTTGATTTTTTTTTTTTAAATTCAAGGATGTTTATAATTAACATGCAAAATATTGTGGTGATTTCCAGGCAACAGCTGATTTTTTGTATTCATTTTCCATGTACAATGCAGAGATTAGGACAAATTGTTTAAAATCATTAGATTTTTGAAGAATTTTGATCATTTGTTTTTTTATAAGAGTCCTTCTGACGGACACAGTGAGACCCTGTATAGAACCCTGTTATGTATTATCTGTTGTAAAAATATAATTTATTGTAGATTCACACTCTCTCATACACCCTAAAGACACAGTTTTCTAATCACAAGTACTGTGGGTGCTTAAAGTACAAAATAAACATGTTCATATGCCTCTAGAAGACATGTGGGAGACTGGATTGAATAACCCAGTATGCAGTAGATAAGAATTAGGGATTGGTACTATACATGTGTAACTGAATGGGATGAGATTGATTCACTATTTACATGTATAAAATCATTCAGTTGTGCGTACATATATCCAGTTCATGGTCAAATGCGTTGAACCTTCTGTACATACTCAATAGTATAAAACTGCAGTTTGCCATTCATGGTTAATCTAACCTTTCAACAGATATGAATCAATAAAGGACAGCCAGTGCAATGTCACACAATGAGAGCAAAGTCTTCTGACTAGAAAAGTACATTGGAACTTAGATAATCAGAAACAAGCGATTTGCATTTAACACTTCAGGCTGCAAAGTGCTTTCAGATATATATGACGTAGGTACATTGCTGACCCAGAACTAGTGGTTAATGACAGACAATTGTCGATAGACAAAGACATGTTATAGAGATAAATCTCATGCTTAAACTATAATAATTACACCGCGTGAGATGATGAAAAACGATTCGGATCAAGGAATGTCAATAAAATTAGTGAAACAGCAGGGTTATGTTGTTAGTCTGGATTAATATTATCAGACATAAATCCACTGTGGGGTGTGTGGGCTGCCAATTAGAATAGGTTGTCAATTTGCCATGTGAACTGTATACAGCTCTCAGTATAAATACTATAAACTTACGAAGAAACCAAAGATATGTACATGTTATGCCACTTATATACAAATAAAGAGTCTGAGTGTATGTTAGACTTTCTGACAAATTAAATTACCTGAATGAGGTCAGATTTTGGTAAGTTCTCAAAATTATTTGCAGTTTTACCCCAGATATATTTATGTGTCAAAATGCCTAAACTACCAATTTACCAAATCTTTTTTATTCCTTATCTGACCTTCCAATAAATTATTGCACGGTTGAGTACCTCTGTGTTCATTTTCAGTGCTTTTATAAATGTCAGGTTTTTACCAATTTGATGTAAAAATGTCACCTTGAAGTTTAAAGTAACAAGTAATGTAAATTGACATTTATACATGATATGTCCAAGCTCTTTGTTTTATCAACTGAAAGGCCTTTAATATTCACATACATGACTGATAATTAACTCACAGTTTATAGGATACTGCTTCATTTAGATTTTATACCAAGTGATGACTGTTTCATGTTGTGATTGTTATTTTGGCCTGGCTATCATGACTTGCTTGACCTGCTTATGACTTTAATTTTAACTGGTTCACTGACATATTAAATATCATACCTGAAAGTTTGACCTAGATTTATTTTGATTTGAATGACATGGTCAACTGTGCAGGTTAATTCAGTCGAGAATTCCATATACATGTTTCACTCCAGTACTGGAGATATTGGGCCTCAATTTATATGTGTAGAGTGTACACAACCCAGTGCTACCTGTATGGGTAACCTGTACAATCCTTATAATTAAGAAACTGGATGATAACAGATTTCCTGAAAATTTTGTTTTTAAACTGAAATAAACTTTTATACCATTTGCCACAAAACTCTCTTTGGACTGCTACTGTACATGTACTTCATATATATATCTTTCAGAAATAAATAATATTACCATTTAAACATACAATGTTATGTACACACATGTAAATTATGATTGCTGGGATCTGTATGTGCCTTGGGCCTTGGTGCTATTTGTCTTTGTCTTCCATTTGACGGGTATCTGTCACATGACTCAAACAGCTTGAAGAACGAAAATTACCTCATTCAAGAAAAATTACAAATAATTAATATTACAATTCAATGGTACACAATTAAATGATACACAGCCCAATTATAAATTCTGGTATGAAATGAAGCAGCATTGTTAATTTTTACTGGCCTATACACTTGAATTCAATTGTATAAACTATAAAGAATTATCTGTATTATACGGTTGGGGTTCATCTTCAGTTGAATTCAGAGTTCAGGATAGACTTAACCTTTCTAGGTCATCCAGGTGACTTATCCATGACACTGAAATTAATATGACTGGTGCAGTCGGGAGATGGCAACCCATTCAACAGATACCTGAATTATTGATTACATGTATATTGCAGACATATGTAATACGAGCACTTGGAATATTACTAGTACTGTACAGTGTACAGGTATCATATTTATAACAACTATTAATAGCGGTCAAAATTTGCACATTTTTGCTGGGAATTGTGAAAACAATATCATTGTCTGTTGGATTCTGAGACTAATTTCATAAAACTTAATACTCTTGTGTGAATTTATTTCCTGGTCAATACTACATGTATTTGTTATTTCAACATAACTGTTTTAACTTATGTACAAGTTTCAAAAGTTGTTGCCCTCTGGCTAAGGGCAGTATATTTCCAGATTAAATTCATGCTGTCATACTAAGCACTGGACAAACATTATCTTTCCAACATGGTTGTGTTAAGAATCACTGTTTACAGTTGGAATGCATTGCCATCATATTAGTGAAATATCCTTGAGCACGGCGTTAAACACCAATCAATCAATCGATCAATCAAAACTTGTTAAAATGGATGCAATAAGAATTTGTTGAAAAACCCTAGTATTGGGGTGCGTGCATGTAGTAACTTTCCCAGAACAAAACCCTACTTCAAATGTTTGCGCTAGTGGTGTCACTGTGTTCTTTGGTTGTTCGGGCATACTATACAGTACACATCCCACTATTAAAGAGTAATTGCTTTTCAATCATTTAGTTTATATGCATGGCTCTCGTGTCTGTGTCCACAAATCAATTTTGACTTTGTTGTTCTTGATTTGTTAGAAATTAGCTTCGTCTATCGCTATCTTTGGCAACCCAAACTACATGTATCATTAGCTACACTACATATTTTTACAGCCGTGTTCAGCTGTTGTATTGTAACAGTTGCTGCTAACAGCATACATGTATTAGTATATACTCTGTGCTCAATGAATACAGCCTAGCCAATTAAAAAAAAAACAACTTTTTAATGATTCCATCATTCCTTTTTTCACCTACAAATTTTCTTGAAGAATTTTCATGAGAGGGACTGAGTTTTGATTAATAAATGAACAAAGAGATTATTTTTTATTTTTTATTCACGTTGTGAATTTGTGTACAAAAGACAATGTTTTTCCAGTGTATGTTTTGTATTTCTTTGATTAGAAATAAAAATGAAAAAGCGGCCTCCGTGGCGGAGTGGTCAAGAGCGCACATTTCTAGAGTGTACGCTTGTGATCCACAGATCCCCCTCACCTCTGAGTCTGCAAGTTCAAGCAGTCGCTCGGACTGTATTTGGGTTTGTCTGGCCAATAATCTGTACATCGGGAAAAATAAAAAATAAAAAAAATATATGTTGAGTACATGAATTTACATAATTTACACTTGCAGCATATTAAGGTCAAACAATAATTGTCTTTCTGCTTACTCACTGTATCTTGACCTACATGTACATGTGGACAATTCAGCACATACAAATACATTGATGTGGCTGTTTAAAAATATCATTTTGTTTTAATTGCTGTGAAAACCACCATTTAATAAATGAGTATGATTAAGGATTAAAGTTAAAATGCAGCTAGCTAATAATGTAATCAATATTATTTTCTAAAATATTTTATACAAACATTTTTCACAGATATAAAAAAAAAAAAAAGTTTTACTTTTAGTCTGATTTTAATATTATGCTGATAATCTGAATAATATCTGACACGGGGTATTTCATTTGATAGGTAGGACTATTTACAGTTATATAATAAATAGATTTGATGTATTAACAACTGTGTAAGACAGAAAGTTTGAGAGAAGTGGTTCTGGTTACCAAGTGGAAACCACCATAAAAGAAATTCAACCATATGCATATAACCACACTTATATTTGTATAGAGAGTAATCACACTGGCACAGGGATGTCAAATAAAGGCCCGTTCACACAGCAATATTTTAAACCGGTTTAAATACGAAGCCGGTTTTGAAAACGTACCGTTCACCTGACCAATGTCCTAAGCGGCTTTAAGCCGGCTCAGAAATATGTCCGTTCACACGGACAGGTCTGAGCCGGTTTAACTTTAGCAACGCCATTGGGACTTTGTTGCATTTATTGCCAACCGGCGCATTTAAGCCGGGTCCGTTCACACGGACATTTTAAACAGGTTTAAAAGTTGAAACCAACTCAAAGCCACATATGAAGCAGGTGAAGTTAAACCGGCTTAAAAACCCCTAGTGTGCGTTCACACGGGCAACGTCAAACCGGCTTTAAGCCACTTTGGTATTTAAACCGGTTTAAATGTTGCCGTGTGAACGGGCCTTAATTAAAGCCGATAAATAATCTCTTGTTATCCCATCGGCATATTATGCCGTAGGGATAATGTCGTCACGACGTCCGTCCGTCCGTATAGAGGACGTGAACAAG
>JAVFBZ010031350.1:0-11046 GCA_032466195.1 Katharina tunicata
TTTTCATTAATCAGTTAAAAGAGCCACCATTGATTTTTCTTGACACATGTTTTGTGTCCAAAAATTAAATGATTTATTTATTTGATTGGTGTTTAACTTTGTATTCAAAGGATTGTTCACGTAGGCCTATACTGTATACATAAGGAGTCGTTAGGCGGGCTAATTTCACATTTCAAATTCTGCTTCAGGTGGGAGCCTCTTGTGCTTTCTGAGCTAAGGGGAACCGGAAGCCGATTTGTTGTGGTGTCCTGTTCTGTTTTTGTTATGTAAATGTATTTTCCAGGGTTGCATATTGCCAGTGTCGCTTAGTGGTTTCCTTCACCGATTGGACTGGCACGCCATGATATAAGTGATGTAACCTTGGGTACAGCCTAAAACCTCTGTCAATCAAACAAATCAAACAATTTAATAAGTATTGTATTTTGTATTCTTCCATTCAACATATTCAGTTATCCTAGTGAATAAATTAACAAACTAACAGAATCGTACTTATAAAAACTGATATTTCACTCGTATATAGGCGTGTCAGAATGAAGGGTGGTGGGAACGAAACCACTGACCCTAAACGACACTGGTAACACAGAAGACACCACACTACATTTACAGCACGAAATACAGGACACTACAACAAATTGTCTTCCCGATGCCCTTAACTTATAGAGCACCAGGGCACAGTAAACTTCCACCTACAGAGCCAATGCTTGGCCCCAACATGATAATAATCACATCAATATAAATTAATGCCAATTAACATCCTTCCAAATAATGATGCATTAAGTGTTTTAAATAGCATTCTATTTTGTAAGTGATGCTTTTTATAGATCTTAACTAAACTGAATAATTACAATCTGGCACAAAAAGTCCACAATACAAGTACCTGCTTAATGAGACTTTAACAAGATGATTAAAATTTCCAGACTCGGGACACCCTTTTGGGAAAAACTTAATCTCACCTCACATTTAGCTTTAACCCTTTATCAAACAATGCTGTAACCCTCAACTTCTTATTTGCGAGAGGTTCCAAAAGATGAAAATCCATCTCAGTCGTCATGTTTTTGTAAGGTTTCTTACTCAATATTATTTGGTGATCTTTGAGCTAAACATAGCTTGACCAAATAAAAAAACAACTTATAATAAGTATTGCTACATTTGTACATGTTTACCGGTACAGAATTTCCAAAGTAAAACAAAATGTGTAAAAATAAATCTATAAATCATTACTTCAGATAACAAACTAGGACAAAGGTTACATGAATATTCATTAATTAAAAATCTTTACAGTTAACAAACAAACAAATAATTGATTGATTGATTGGTGTTTTACGCAGAGCTCAAGGGAATTATGTTTACTTGTATGACAGTGCTGTATTCCAACAGTAGACAGCGACTCTTAACACAACCAGGAAATGTGTTGTCACTTTAGTGTTTCTGCTGTTGGAATGAAAATTCTCCTCCAGAGCTAAGTATGTCAGAATGAATATAATCTGGAAACCTACTGCTCTAAAGCTAGAGGGCAACAACAAACAAATGTAATTAAAAGAGTGAAATTTATCCACCTCCCCATTTATATGCCAGAAAGCTTGCTATTATAATATCCCTTATTTCCCAGAACATTTTACCTGTAGGTAGCCGCCTACATACACCTATACAAACGAAATCAGGGGAGATAACTCCAAAAGCCAAAAACAACTAAAACAAAGTGCCTGATTCAACATTATTGAAAAGCAGAGTTGGCAAACCTCCAGATTTTTTATAAAAAAAAAATAATTTAAATCAGATTTTTGTATATATATTTCTTGACAAAGTGACACAATATTCTTTTCACGCGACGAAAATTAAATAACAAAATAAAATTATTCGTATGTGTTATGTAGTTCTCGAATGTACTTTAGTTTAATGCGTCACCTGAAACCGGTTTAAACAGTTTAGGGTAATGGTTATCTGCAGGATTTGGTGTAGTTTTAGGGATATGCTTAGTTAATATTAGCTTCAAGTTCAGGGATCAGGGATTTTGAAAAATGATGGACCAATTCTACATTCTGTCTAGTGCCAGAAGTGAGTCGGACTCTCCTATGGTATTTAATAATTTTTGACATTTTATATCAAAAATGTCAAAAATCATTAAATATCATAGTAGAGTTACTTCTCGGCCAGGCACTACATTCTGCCATCAACGAAATAAACATAAATTCAAGACATAAGATATTTAAGCAAGTTGATAAAAAAAATGTTATCACCCTTTGATTTCTTTTTGAAAGAATTTGGTGGTCTCCTCAAAATAAACATTAATAGAATAATAATAATAAAATAGAACGCTTATAGTGATTGAATATCCTGGATTAAAAATACATGATTGCTATGGCTGTTAACTGATATGAAAACTGTGAACACAAATACCCCACAAAAATGTAAAGGATGGGCGTGTGGTTATACCCAACACCTTAACACAAATTCTATGTCGTTTTTAAACTGTAAAGCAGGAAAATGGGGTACCTTTTCGCATCTCTTTTACTCAGAAAAAACACTTTCATTTCATAAAGTACTATAAAATATGGTTTACTATAGAAAAGATTTACAACAATATAGTATGACATTGCTCTATTTCTTTTCCCAGGCCTATTAAGTGTTTCCTGTCTTTTTAAAGTATATGATATCTAGCGTCCTTAACAAGACATTATATTCATTGTTTGTTTGATAAGGTTTTAAGCTGTACATTGCTGTCTAAAATGTATAGCAATTCAACAAAGTTGAGATAGTTATCCTTATATTCGTTTTTTTCACTTACATGATGGCGTGCCAGTCCAATCGGTGATGGAAACCACTAAAAATGATGCTGGCAATACAGAATAAGTCACAATACACTTACAGGACGAAAAACAGGTCACCACAACAAATCGGCTTCCTGATGCCCAGTAGCTCTGAGAGCAGGAGGTCTGAATTGGTATTTATAATACGCACATACAATAAATGCTACCAGTGATTGTACCTGGAATATTAAAATAATAATTATGGTTATTAAAGACTTATTATAAGCACAACTATGGGATGGGAGCTTACTCATGGGAGCTTAGTTCCAGCTCTATGTATGACAGCATGGATGTAAGTTTGAAACATACTGCAACCAGTGACAAATGATTTGCTAAATGTTATAAAATAGGGGCAATTGAGTCCTGCACAAAAAATTTAATTGAAAAGAAGTATTAATTTTATGCAGTGTTTTTTTTTAAAGACATATTCTGTATGTTATAAATGGGCTGTGTAATAAAATTGAATTGTCCTGAAATGTGTTGATATCAGATTGTTTGCTTTATTGGAGTTTTCCCCCTTTCTTAAGGCCATTTCACTCATAAAGGCGTGCCAGCGCAATAACACCACGACGGCTTCCTGTTTCCTCTTAGCTCAGAGCACCAGTGCACAGAATTCCCATCGAGCCACCCCTTAGCTCAGGGAGCACCAGGGCACAGGAGGCTCCCACCGAGCCACCCCTTAGCTCAGGGAGCACCAGGGCACAGGAGGCTCCCACCCAGTCACCCCTTAGCTCAGGGAGCACCAGGGCACAGGAGGCTCCCACCCAGCCACCCACCTGGAAAATTTTGGTTTCTACCAGTATTTCTGATTTACCAAGACATTTTTGTTAACATCAAAGTAAAACTAAATTAAAAAATATGCGCATGTTTCGTTACATACACAAACTTTAGTTTCTATTAATTTGAGTTCGATTCAATTATAGGTGTGTTTTTGTTTACTTTAATTAATTGTGTTTGGTCTGATAATGAAGGGATGCAGTCCTTGAGGTTACTTTATTCAGGACAGTGTGTCACCTCTTAACACTGAATTAAGAGCACTGGTTTGTGTTTATCTAAGAAGAGATGTGTACCCTATTTTCCTGCAAATTTATACCAAGATACAATACCGGGTAACTAACTAATTAGATATAGCATGGGCTAATTTAGAGGGGCATCTTATTTGTATGAATAGTATTAAAACAGTTTGCAGCACCCATGATGTATGTACCCAGAAGACTGTAAGAGTTTGTTGTGTTATGAAGCTCACATTCCTAATTGTAAGATTCTAGGACTAAGACATCTTTGAACTGGGACGGCATGGACAAGAAAAACAGCTTATTTGCCAGTATGAAGAATTTGCATTATTCTGTTATATCATTTCCCTGTTACCCATCGATATGAGACCAATGTTATTAGCAGGCGATAGAGCTCACTCAAGACTATCTCCCAAATGAAAACTAAATTTTATGAGATGGCAGATACTTCTTAAATTCAAATTTGACTGGTTCTTAATTATTCATGAATTTAAAAAAAAATGTGAAACCAGTCTTATTAAAACCATATGACAGGCAATTAAGATGTAATGTTCATTAAAGAAAAAGGTTTCAATAATAGATAGATTAGGTTCATAAGTTAATTCCTAGTCGGGTTTGCAGTTATTATTGCAAGCTTCAAAATTCAGTGAAAAATTTTGGTTTAGGGTTTTGTTTTTATCATTTTTAAAGGTTATGGAAGATTAAAATTATATCGTCTGTCTAGATTTGTATGGAATTACTTCCATTTTATGTCGGATTCATTTATGGATGGACTATCTATGCAAACTAGAAAATCTCTTTCGTTGGATTTTGGTTGGCCCTGAAAAGGGCCTTTGGAAGGAAGTGGTTAGCTGGTTGCCGGTAATTTAGGCGCGTTCTCCTCGGATACGTCTGGCCAGTTGGATGTCCTTGGGCATAATGGTTACTCTCTTGGCGTGGATGGCGCACAAGTTGGTATCCTCAAAAAGACCAACCAAGTAAGATTCGCTGGCCTCCTGAAGAGCCATGACGGCGGAGCTCTGGAATCGAAGATCGGTCTTGAAATCCTGGGCGATTTCACGGACTAACCTCTGGAATGGGAGCTTGCGGATGAGAAGCTCGGTGGATTTCTGGTAACGACGGATCTCACGGAGAGCGACTGTTCCTGGCCTGTATCTGTGTGGTTTCTTCACTCCTCCGGTGGCTGGTGCACTCTTTCGGGCGGCCTTGGTTGCCAGCTGTTTACGGGGAGCCTTTCCTCCTGTAGATTTACGGGCGGTCTGCTTGGTACGAGCCATTTTGTCAACACGTCTTCGTCTATCGGGAATTGAAAATCGAATGTAAATCGACCTACAAACCCTACAGATTTTAATGTGCACTGAACTTCCCTCGCTTCTGTTTGATTGGTTGAATTTTCTACCCGCTTGTTGACGATTGGCTCAATTTTCTTGTCGTGGATTGGCGAAAAAAACGGAGCGCTGATTGGTCAATTGAAGCGCGCAGCGGCGAGCCCTTTGAAGATTTCAATCCTCTTTTTGCTGGAAAAGTGCACAACAGAAAGATAGGTTATAACATTAGAAAAACCGGTTCTTCGTAATGAAACAAGTTTAGCTGTGTTCTTTGTTCCTTCGAGTACAGCCTGACATATACATTTAGATTCATTCTATACAAACTACAATATATCAATTATAAAACTGGACATATACCTTCTTAAATATAATTTTGTTGCCAAGTAAATCTAGTACCGATACCGTGACTTATTCAGAGTCTAATGAATTTACCGTGCCTGCAGTCTTAAGCTAAGTTAAGTCGTAAGGCATACTACATATATATATTTTTTTGCTGTATCTTTTTCATGTGTAACTTATGTAATTTGCAATATAAAAAACGTTATTTTTTAGGCTGCATAGTGTTATTTTATTAATAAGTACCAGTCAAATCAGTCAAATTCAACAAGTCCATTGTAGGCTTTGTCACTTTTAGCACTGAAGGGCTTATACAGAAAGATGTCCTTGCTTTAAGCTATTTGATATGATACCTAGAGTTGGTTTTTGTTTGAATTTTTTTTTTGCCTTTGTTATATGTAATTATCAAAACATATGTTTTATCAAACATAAATGTGTGACATTTTTTGTTTTGGACCATGCAAAAACTCCATGACATCATCTAGAGTAATTACTCAATTTTAGGCCTACAATATACCTGTTTATTCAAACATAAACTTCATGACATCTAGAAAAATTACTCAATCCTTAGGCCTACAATATACCTGTTCATTCAGGGCCTCGTTTATTCAAACATTACCTGTCTTGGACGAAGCAAAAAATTCATGACATTTAGACAAATTACTCAATTTTAGGTCTATAATATATGCACGTTAATTCAAACATAAATGTGTAATAATTTTCTTTACACAGGACCATGTAATTAAAAATCTCCATGACATCATCTGAAGTAATTACCTTTTTCCCATTTTTATATTTATAAAAATATCTACTAACTTGCTATGGTGGGCAACCAGACTTATAATTGTCAAACCTATATCTATAGATACCCTTATTAGGTTTAGGCTCTATACTCTAATACATTATACATTTTCTTTTATCTGATAATTTCATACCTTGTTAATCAATTGATTATCAATTAATTATTTTAAATACTTTGATTTAAAGAAATTATTAATGTATCTGAATTTTGTACATACTTGTTATTGTTATTGCATTGTTTAAAATATATTGTTATTGTTATTGAGGACTACAGGGAAGACCAATTCATTTGGCTGTATATTTCTCATTAAATAAAGTTTATTATTTATTATTATACTCCATGCAAGTCAGTCAAATAGAAACAAACCCTAACCACACTGAATGCGTGCTAGAAATCATTTTATTTGATCCCATTTTACTGCGTTTCAAACTGTTGAAAACCTACTAGAAAAAAGAAGCACGGTATGCAACATTCATTTTAAGACAATCCTATTTCTATGTCATTATTACTGATATGTAATATGGATGATATGTTACGCTTGCTATCTTTGGGATGTCTAGTATGTGACGGCAAATACTTTACCATCAGATATTACTAGTTATGACGCTTGTTGGAGGGTAGATACGAAGTGTTTACATGGCTATTTTGGTACACTCCATAGAGCTTTTTTGCTGCTATAAGCAAATTGACCATGTCAATACTTGTGTATTTACCCTCCAACTAACATCATTATAATAATATTTTATTACACCGAAGAGTCGACATGTTTGTAATTATTATGAAAAAAAAAAATCTGCACCGTCCATGCTTTTACTCCCATGGACAGTTATTACCCCTCGGACTATTTCATTTTCAATCCGATTGGTCAATTGGTATCCCATAGGATTTGGCATTAGGATGTTCATGCACCTAATATGAACTTGGCAATCTGCCAATCATGTCACTTAAAATGACGTAAAAAGAAACCTATCTGACAATCTGCCAATGACGTCACATACAATAATGTAAAGAATATATATGCGCCTTATGCATATGATGTGATGCTGTACATGCTTTTAGGTCATTCATATTAGGTCAGTATATTCAATCTGTTCATTTGGCGCTAAAAATACTGACGGTACAGACGTAATGGCTTTTCGGGGGTAATTAAACAGTTGGTGCTTGTTGGAGGGTACGTACGAAGTATTTACGTGGTCAGATTGCTAATATCCTTCAACAAACGCAGTAACTAGTAATGTACTGATTGTCCTTTGCTGTGTACTGACGTAAAATGAATGATCTATTTATGTCGCGTGTACAACATAAATATTGAATAAGATGCTCCACCCATTTTGAAAACGCATATGTTCTTCACGTTATTCTTGTGACGTCATTGGTAGATCGCCAAGTAAGTATTAGGTGAAAATCGTATGGGGTCGCAAGACTGACCAATCAAATTGCAAACAAAATACTCTGAGAGGTAATAATGTGTGATATGAACTTCCTGTGTCAGAACATGCGAAGCTGATGATTTAAGAATCCATTGGCCATATGTAAAAAATTATGAGAAATTTCACACATTTTTTTATTCTGGTCACACAGAATGTTCAGTTGAAATAAAAACTTAACTTTATTATCTCACTGACAAGTGAAAAAACAACATTTTGACTTTTAAGACAGCTGTGATGACAACATTTTCAATTTTTACTTAAGATAAAAACTAATTGCTTATTCAATCACATGATTTCTAGAAGAACATCACTTTCTGTATCACGTAAGATAAAAAACCCAACAACAACAACAAAAATGATAACAGACAGACGGGCACTTTCATTTTCAGTGAAAACTTTAAGCTAATTCAATGATGACATGTTTATTGGTAATTTTATCACATTATCACTGGGCTAGATTGTTTTAAACATAACACTAATTGATTCACAGTATAATTACATAACTATACTTTCAGTTTCACTTTTCACAGAACATGATAGCTCAACAACTATTTATTTTGAATTTAATCACACGATAAATGCTATAATTGTTGTTTGTTGTTTTTCAGTTTGTTTTAAAAAACTATTTAACCACATTCTAACTTTCACTTTCACTTTTGAATTGTTGATGATAAAAGTTTACAAATAATTGCCAATTCATAAAACTGACTTTAATCAAATCACTTTCAGTTTTAAAGTGCTGCTGATAAACGTTAAGAAGACTGGCTTTTCATTTTCTGCCACGCTTCCTCTGTGATGAAGCCTTCGCGACAAGCCCGTTCTAACAGGAAATGAGACTCCAGTTTAAAAGTTGAATATTTTACAGCAGGATAGCATGTCATTAACTCCTCAATGGCCTCTGCAGTAACAGTGTCACAGCGAATCAAACCTAAGTAGGTCAACAGGGGGCATAACTCTGATATTTTCCTCACGCCAGAGTCGGTAATTTTCCCACACCATCCCACATCCAAAGAATTCAACTTCTTGCAATGTCTTCCTAGGCTTTCCAAAGCTGACACAAAAAAAAAATATAAAATGTATAGAATTTATTAAGTCAACCAAGAAATGGCTTAGTGATATACATATCACAAACCTGTAGCTCATACATAGACCTATATTTATGATTGATTGATTGGTGTTTAACATCCTGCTCAAGGGTATTTCACTTATATTACAGCGGTGCATTCCAACAGTAGACAGCTACTATAACACAACCAAAACATGTGAAGTCACTGAAAGTGATATCGCTGTTGGAAAGGTAATGTTCCTCAAGTCAACATATATGAGAAAATAATGTTTGTTTAATTGGGGTTTTGTATCGACAGTCGTACTTAAGGTTATTTCACTAATATGACTCATATCACCCAGCCAAATGGGTGAAGGAAACCGCCCGAAACGCTGACAACAACAGAAGACATCACAGGACACTCACAGGACGTAAAAATAGGACACCACAACAAATAAGCTTCCTTATACCCTCACTTTTACTTGAAAACAACAAAACAATTCATTTTTAACCTATGATTTTCAGTTATACAATGGGCAGTTGTAATAAGAATAGGTGATTTAAATTAAATTCAGTCATGGTTTAAATAAATTGATAAGAGTTGCCCCCCTTTAACCAACCTTCATCGGACAGATTACAAGAGACCAAATGGAGACGTTCTAAATTCTGCGCACTTTTTGCCACAACGTCCAAACACTCATCATCCACAGCTTGTATCATGGAAAGTCCAAATACACTTAGGTTGGAACATTTTTTGGCGATTTCCATAATGGTTGTCTTGGAAACTTCCCCATTATTAGAAATGTCCAATTTTCGTAAATTTTTCAACTGAAATCGAGAAAAAATTTTATGTTAAAAACTTCTTCAGTTAATTGCATACTATCAAAATGATTGATTGACTGGTTTAATATTTGAATGGTCGATTGATTGATTGAACTACATTTGTTAACAGAGTTTTATCTCAAAAGTTGCAGGTGAGATTGATTGATGGATTGATTAAGTTACATTGTTAAACAGGCAAAGTTTGAAGTGAGATGTTACATGTGAAATTGATAAAGTTACAACTGATTGATGGATTGATTGATCGACTGATTGATTGTCTTACCCTTGTAAAAAAACACACAGTTTGGTCTGAGAGGTCACATGACATCAAACTTAACTCCTCGAGTTCAGGGCAATTCTCAACAACCTTCCTCAAACCAGAGTCACCAACCTACATAATGAAATAAGTTATTCGTTTGGTTTTAATTTACAGTAACACTACATTATTTATTATTAATTATAAATAGTATTTCTGGTAAATGATTTAATTTAAATTATAAGCTACGATAGTTGTGTACCTTATTTAGAGCTTAACGTTTTTCAAAGATTGATTGATTGATTGATTGGTTGGTGCTTAACGCTGTGCTGAAGAGGTATTTTACTAATATTATGGCGGTGAATTCCAACAGTAGACTTAGCACTACTAAATAATGTTAAGTCACTTCAAGTGTTATTTCTGTTGGAAAGATAAGGTTCCTCCACTGCAAAGTATGCCAGCGTAAATGTAATCTGGAAATGTGGTGTTGTTAGCACGAGGTTTGTTCATATAACAAGCATGTTTGAAAACATCTGGAAATGTACTGTCCTTAGCCAAAGGGCTAAACATTTTAAAGCCCACAAAACAAAAATAGTACATAATACTACAACTGTTTATACCATAGTGCAATGATCCATCATCAAAATTTTCAAAAGTGGACACCCCTCTGCTAGATCCTCAAGGCCAAAATTACCAATTCCGCTGCATTGACCCATCCTCAGGACCCTCAATTGTGAACAGCCATGGACTATCTGAAGTTTGAAGTAACATCATCATGTACTCAGGACACCTGAAGACACCGTTAATTGATTGAGGTTTTACACCATACTTAACATTATTTCACTTATATGACTGCCTGACAGCTCAATGGGTGAAGGAAACCACCCAAGTGACACCGGCCACATATAACATAGTACAGGACAAAACCAGGACAACACATTAAATCGTCTTCCTTATGCAAGTTATGCCCCTTTGCTCAGAGAGAACTGATGTACACGCGCCTGTACATGTATTGTAACGTTTCCCAGAAAACCATGAAAATTGGTACTCTTTAATGTTTATGATAACCTAATTGTATAGAAATTCCAAAAGTACGTACGACAAAATATGGACAAAGAAGTTTTCGGTTTGTCGCAGCAAAGGTGTGGAATGAATTACCACAATATATAAGAAATGAAAGTAACTTCCAATCCTTTAAAAAAATAAT
>JAVFBZ010031360.1:0-10742 GCA_032466195.1 Katharina tunicata
TGTAACACACATAGATATTTGGTATGGGTTAAAATAAGCACAACCTGAAAAATGTATCGTTTAGAGTTAGGAGTAAACACATTAGTCTACCAAATGAAGTTGAGGGCAGTTAAGGGTTATCTGATACAGAAGGGACAACAAATCGGCTTCCTGATGCCCATCAGCGGAGAGAGCACCATGCATTGCACAAGAGGCTTCAAACTAATGTAAGAAACGGAAGGGGCCAGAAAGAAACTTTGATTCTTCAATATAAGTTTCGAGTTTGCAGTCTGTCGGCATAACACCACTGAATATACTAAGAGCCCTGCATCGAAGGACTTGGTTCGATTCCCGTAGAATATAAGGGTCTGAGACTGCTGATTTTAAAATCAAGTCGAGTTTTTTTCGGACTATAAGTATTGTACCGTAAGTCATGGGATTACGATCAACGTAAGAGAGGCTTACCATATCATGTGGCTATAGCCTCCTTTGAGTTATTTCATTATTCACGTTTTACATACCTTTCGAGGCTTACTTTTATACATAGCATAGCACTCACCCTATGTCGTTGGTGAGACGTCCTGTCGCAGATTTCCCCATGTTAGTCATAAATGAGATCGCAGGGTCCGGATATCTATACAGAGAAGCTTATCCTTGCGTTTTAACCCGTGCATTGAGTTAACAAAGTCGCTCAATTCTATCTCCTCTTTTACCAAGACTAAGATCGTCTGAAACAATGTTGACGTTAACAATCATGGGATAAGGTTTTCGTTCCCTTCAAGGCGAATATATATTAAAACGATTAACAAGGCCACTGGTTGTGTAAGAACATAAAAAAAATCCATATCATATATATATGAATAAAAAGGCTGACGTAATAAAGGATGGGGCGTATTAACGAACTGACATGGTACGCCTCATTAGCTTTACGTCTGGCATCAGGCGGTTAAAACAAGCCAACGATAATCAGAACTACTGAAGTAATAGAAAGTCAGTCTCTTCAACGCTAGCACACTCCCAATGTTTTGCCAAAATAAGTGGCCTTTTTTATACCTGCCGAATTCTCTGTTTTTAGAACAATTATCTTTTTGATGTTGTCTCGGTCTGAGTTTTGATTACATTGTAACATTACTGGAATCGAAGCTGTTATGCCCCTTGAAGAAGATGCGGCAAGTTGTTTATATGATAGTATAATCAGTTATTACCAAAGTGTGCAATAATAAAATGGCAGCAGCTGTAGCGTATGCTGATACTTGGTAATCATAGATCGGAAAGAGTAAAGAAGTCCATAGGTTCAATACAAGAGCTTTAATTGAGCCGTATGAATAGTACATGATTGTTCACAAATCCGGAAACAAGTCGCATTACAACTCCCTGTAAGGCAAACTACAGACAAAAACTTACTATTTATCATAATTGCATAACAAAGCTAACCTTATGCTTTCATTGACTTTGGCTAGTTGTATCATTATCTATCAATACGTACCACCATGGATCCTTATAACTCACGCAAATAAGAATTATAACCGGTTTAATAAACTCGGAAAACCGCTATCTTGTCACCTTGCTGCTTTTACCATTCCCATGACAACGCACTGTACAAATTAACTCTGCCGTTATACTAATGACACTACACCCTAACCTCTGCCGCATTTGGCAGCAGTAACAAATATTTAGTGGACTTTTGCACAGGAACGTTTTTGCTACATTGGAAACAGTTTTATTGAGGGCATACCTGGCTAATTGTAAAGACCCAAATTGCCAACAACCAAGAAGCCGAGTTGTTTTGGTGCCATGTTTTGCGTCCCGCGCTCGCATTATGCTGTTTCTGTTATTTACTTGTCAGCCTTGTCGAGGATGGTGAGCCTCACCTGTTGTGTTGGTACGCGGCAAAGATGATTGGAATATATAGCCTAAGGTATTTCGCAGCCAGAACAACAATCATAATAAACGGCGCTTCTTCAAATTGATTTTACAGGAGACGAGAAGAATTCGGTAAAAGCAAAACAAACAATCGTGCACTTTTGCAGACCTTGACTAAAGTCTGATCTTCTGCAGGTTACTTTATCAGCATGTTAATATGGTGCCGTTGATAGAAGTCGTCATATCCGAGTTGATCATCTTTCAACTTGTAGGCAGTTATCGCATTTATTTTTGCGTGTATTGTTAAGAAAGTGGCAATGAACAGTCACTCTAGGAGTTTGCTATCTGAAATACTCCTTGAAAATTTACGATCTTTTTTAGTTTTATGTTCCTTACCAGCAGTCCGAATAGCCTCAAATCATTTCTACTTAATCAGTTGTCTGCCGTAATGCATTGTGGGTGAACCCGGGGTCGATTTCAGTAAACATGGCTGATTTGCGTGAGAGTGATTCTGTCCTGTTCTGTGATCGTAGACAACGAAATTGAGGATTTGATGAGGCTATTAGCCTTGGTCCTTTCATGTACAAAGCAGAAAACATGTTCAAGATTTCTTTAACCTGCATCTTCTAGTTATGTTGTGTAAGGTACAGCCTCTTTATTCATTCAATCCCTTGAAAGACCTTCTCATGTTAACAATCTATTTAGAAAAAAAACATTGGTAGACGTATTGTCGATTACGGCAAAGGCTACCTTCAATTGCTACGCATGCTGCCCGCCCATCACTTGACTACCATTCAATAGGTTTTTGCATGTCACTGGTGTACTAGTTGGATAACATTCATAAACTATTCGCACATCGTTATTCATTGGTTTATTATACATATGTTATTCTCATACCATTAATGTACATATCCTAAACATCTACAATTTGGACCGACATTCACAAAGATCTTTTAGCATTAGAAACCACACACAGATTGGTACACGCACATCCACTATTCACTTACCATATTTACACTGCCCTCTGGCTAAGGGCAGTATGTTTCTAGATTATATTCATGCTGTCATACATAGCATTGGAGGAACATTATCTTCCAACACCAAAACACTTAAGTGACAACCGATGTTATAGTTGTGTTAAGAGTCGCTGTCTACTGTTGGAATATACAGTGTCGCCATATAAGAGCCATACCCTTGATCACGGCGTTAAACATCAATCAATTCACATACCCTGGTATACCGTTTGTTCACCCATTGGCCTGGCATTCCGTCATATAAGTGGAATAACATTAAGTAAGGCGTAAAATCCCACTCAATCAACCAAAGTTGGCTTCTACTGATGCTTCTTATTGTAATTCATTTAAACTACTCAAATTTGAAATTGAGATATTCGATAGTTGGGCCCTCCAGTCTTTAAATCTCACGCACATTATTAAAAAATAAATGTAGGTCATATATCCAAATTAAAACAGGCATCTATAAATTCGAATATGCTAATGGTATAGTTGTGAAATGACTACGTACGATCGTTGGCAAAGTACACCGAATTCTTCTATTCATGATATTACGTAACATTGCTGGCATGGTATATTCATCGGAATAACCTAATTCAGGATATGACGTTCAGAAATAGGTATAGCATAAGACAGTACTCAAAGGTTATTACATGCATGTATTTTATATAAGATTGTAATTCCATGAGATGGTGCCGACTTCACAGAGCACTTACAAGCTGACTCAATGCCATCCAGATGGGGCAGATTGCAAAAGTTCTAAGTTAAATACTTGTTTATCACAACACCCTCGTGTCTTTCCAAATTATTTACAAAATCTTAAATTTGTCTTTGTGAAGTCAGTGAGAAGTTGTTTTGTGAATTAGGTTGATAGCACTTGAATTACATGATTGGAATCAACGACATGGATAGTTTCGGCGAATATATGACTATATATATTATTATAACGAATATAAAGTTTAAGGAGGCAAACTAAATTTAGCACAAGATAGCATACGTACACTGTGATTTAAAAATATAGAGTATATATCTATAACTTATATAAAGCATATGAAACGATATGGATGAACTGTAAATATATATATTTGAAATGTATACATACTATAAAATAATTCATAAGAAATATTTCCACATGGCCACAAATGGTAAAATAATAAATGTAGAGAAAGAAATATATATACCGTATGGCAAGAAATGGCAAAATAGAAAATAGGCGAACAAAATCTGCCTTTAGTTTAAAATTTGATTTGGTTAATGAGTCGACCTAATAGAAATGTCGCTTTTTACTAAAGCTGCCATCAATACTATGTACAATGATTATTTACAACGAAATGCCTAAATTAATAACACAACGCAATTCTTTAAGCGTATCTATATACAAGTCGGTTAGAGCATTGACCCTGCAAGCCAGAGACCCGAGTTCGAATCCCGGTGGAGGCAAGCAAAATTTTCTTTCTCTACATTTATACAAAAATATATACAAGTCATTTTAGTTTGAAATTCAAACTGTAACTTAACGAATCTCTAACTTAGTTCAAGATTTTTGTTACGAAGGTAGGATAGGTTATTTTACAGTCCATATGATGTTAAGTACTTTGTAAGATGAGTAGTAGTTCCAAGGCGCATTTTCATCGTATTAATTTTAATCATCTCGTCTATGTCCACGCCGAAATAGACTCCTACCTTTCTCATGATTAGAAGAATCCCAGACTCGAGGGAAGAGAGAATGATTTTGTTCTCTATATTTGAACGGTCTGTTCCCTGGCAAATATATATTTTTTTTGTAAAAAGAAATAACACTGGCACAGGGATATCGACTAATTAAGGCCGTTATATCATCTCATGTTCCAGATAAATGATAAGAGATAAGTTTTTGGATAGATCGTGGTCTCCAGTTGTTATGGCTAACCTACAGACATCTCGAGAAAAGTAATAGGAGTTGGATGGTGGAGAAAATATGTGGCGAATATTTAGCACACATCGATTTCTAGGTACATGTTAATACAATCTGAAAAGAATATCATGTAGACCAAGAAATTAACCAATTGGTATGTAAAGTAAATTACTTTAAAATATTTAAGTAAGGATATACATATATATGGCATGGCGTTGCTGCGTCGCCTGGGTACATAGTTGACAATTAAATTGCCTGGTGAAAAACAATATTGTTTAATACCATCTATTTTCATATATTACATTAACTTTACAGAGCGAGAGAAACAAAATCACCAAACAAAATATTCAAAAATTCACCTGAGTGCATTTTTTAGAGAAAATATTTTAGATTACCATCCATAACAGAATAATGAAATGTACACTTTGATTCACAACATTTATGCTTGGTTCTTAGAACCTCAATCGAATGATACCCTGTCTAACCAAACACACGTCATAGAGGACGAGGAAGACGAGTGATTAACAATAAGCTTTTAGTGATGTGTAATAAATCGGTCGTAGTCGGTAGTTTCCGTGGTTTCCTTTTTAATGTATATTAATATCCTTATACACGTCGTCTTGTTCCGGCATATTCCGTCACTTTTAAAATCACTTTGGGACGCCATTGTACACGATTCGAGTGAAGTATTTTTTGCTGCAATTCTGGGTTTTCTGATGGCACTTCTTAACTCTCATACCGTTGAAACCTTGGATTGTCTAAAACAAGAAAATCATTGATTAGTTCACTTGTATGTGCGTTGTAATCTAAGGGTACGAAAATTTTGCGAAAGTGTTCTAGAATCTTGGACTAATTATAAACAAGGGTGCACTTCGATGTTTTAGCATGTAAGGATCCATCCATTCTCTCATCAATCCATCCAGCCAAAAACACCCGACACCTTTCAAACCCTCCTTCCTTCCTTTCTTCTTTTAATCATTCATTTGTTCAATCATTTATAACTGTACTTACTCAATAATGATTTCCGCCTCATCACCGTTCACATCAAGTAGACTTCTGGCTACTATCTCATCTGGGTCGTATTTCACCATCTTGTTTGTACATGTCCTTTTGATTGGTAACGCCAGAACAACCACGCTCAAAACTATCATTGTTCCGCCCAGGTAAAATGATGGATCGTACGTCTTATAGCTGTCGTACAAAAACCCTACAACATGGAGGAACGGATGAGTATGAAAACTTGATAAAAATTTAACTTAGTAGCGTTTGTCCGAGTGATCAGACCTTTGCTTTTGATAATTTTGATTTTAATAATGCCTGACGGCGAAAACCCAACGTTTGATATCCACTCATGAGACATTTTGTCAACTCCATCGCACACAGAACCCAGCGTCTGTATGCGCCCACAAAAACATCCTTATAACGGACAAAAAGCGTGTCTTAATGAACATAGTCAACCAAAAAAAATGCCAGCTTACCTTTTTACATTTATTTAAAACACAAAGGACATCAATAATTCAAGAACTGTCTGAAATTTAACGCATATAAAGTAGACAAACAACTTTCTCAGTCAAATGTCCGCTAACTATAGTGTGTGTGACGTAAGCATTTAGACTAGTGAACAGATTTCGAGGCACGGAATGTGTGCCTTCTCTCTCCGGAAAAAAAGAAGAAATTTGATGATAATTGGTGTGAAATATTTTTGTAACTAAAGTTAAAAAGTAATAAATCATTCTAGCTGCCTATTATGTTTGCTGTGACACGTTTTTATAGAGTTTTAAGGTGCTTGTTAAAAATGTACAAAAGCCCGATGGGTGGAACTCAGACGTTAGTTTTTGCCCAACAGAAAAAAACCCTATCGTCTGAGCTCCTCGGACTACAGTAGCGTAGGCTTTAAAATAATACCAGGTGACCTTCGAACCACAACACAGGATCATTTTTATTTGTCCTGATTAGTTCGAGGGTAAAGTGCCCTCGCAAGGCCTACCGAATGGCTACAAATCATTTGGAGAGACTAGCTAGATGTGTTCAGTATATCAAAATATTTGAGATCCTAAATGAGAAACCACTTCAAAATGGTAACCAACAACGAGGTACCGGCAGAACTGGTCCACTAGATGTCACTGTAGTGAAATAGGACCTATTAGCCGCTGTTTGCCTGCTTTGACAGTACCAGGGTACTGTTATACGTGTACGTGAAAAGCAAGTACTTGAACGTATTGACAGCAGAGTTCTACGTGAATGCATCGGTGTCCTACTTCACTCGCGCACCATCTAGCGGACTGCCGGTACCCCCATTAAATAGAGTTCAGTTTTACCAGGAGGTTTCAACAAGTATATAAAAAATCTCTCTGGTTTGATTCACCAACACGAACCAATCATCCCAATTTCGCATGCTGTGGCCTATATATACAAAATGGTCAACAATACGGTTACCAACTTTGTTTTTAATTACACTGCCATCAACAGTTGTCTTCTTCAAAAGTCTCCAAACTCAAACTTTGGTAGCAGTTGTAGGCCTCTTATACTATAATACTAAAGTAAGACACAATTTTGTGAGACCATATGAAAATTTCTTAAATATTTTACTCTTAAATTCCAATAGAAGATTCCAATCAGTTTATTTGGATGTAAGTCATTTGAGGTATTCTCTTCATGAATGGCTTAGCATTTGTCTGCAGTTAAAGTAAAGTCTTTTGAATTTTCAAACAGACAGAAATGTACCACTCTTCACACTTCACCGGTCCTCTGGCTAAAGGCTGTATGTCCTAAGCAAAACATAATTTATTTACTCAGCATTGGTGGAGGTTTAACTTTCCAAACAGACGAAACGTTTAGTGAGACAGTTGAGGTACACCACTTTCTTCACTAATTATAGTAATCCAGTGACGACTTTGTAGAAAACTCAACTGAAGAATATAATCCAG
The DNA here is from genome assembly GCA_032466195.1 of Katharina tunicata. NCBI lineage: Eukaryota > Metazoa > Mollusca > Polyplacophora > Chitonida > Mopaliidae > Katharina > Katharina tunicata. The sequence continues at coordinate 7,677 of JAVFBZ010031360.1, forward strand.
TGACTACTTTGTCCAAAACTTCACTGAACATATAATCCAGTGACGACTTTGGTGAAAAGTTCACTGAAGAATATAATCCAGTGACGACTTTGGTGAAAAGTTCACTGAAGAATATAATCCAGTGACGACTTTGGTGAAAAGTTCACTGAAGAATATAATCCAGTGAGGATGTTGGAGAAAAGTTCACTTAAGAATATAATCCAGTGACGACTATAGAGAAAAATTCACTGAAGAAAATAATCCAGTGAGGATTTTGGAGAAAACTTCACTGAAGAATATAATCCAGTGAGGATTTTGGAGAAAACTTCACTGAAGAATATAATCCAGTGAGGATTTTGGAGAAAACTTCACAGAAGTATATAATCCAGTGAGGATTTTGGAGAAAACTTCACTGAAGAATATAATCCAGTGAGGATTTTGGAGAAAACTTCACAGAAGTATATAATCCAGTGAGGATTTTGTAGAAAACTTCACTGAAGAATATAATCCAGTGTGGATTTTGGCGAAAACTTCACTGAAAAACATAATCCAGCTGCAAAAATATCTGACAAAGTAGGGTTTGATGAATTGTGTTATATTTACAAACCTGCAACGGGAGCTCCTACGATCTGACCCACAGCTTCGAAGAATATGAGAACTCCGTAGGAGAATGATAACCTGTCCAGTCCAGCAATGTCTATGAGAATACAAGGTAAGAGAGCACCACCGAGGGCAGCAAAACTCAATCCAAAAAATGCACTAAATGCCACGATTTGGTGATAGTTTGTCATTAACGGCACTGTGATTGTGGCTAGACCCGCAGCAAGGAAGAAAAAAGAGTACAAATAAATTGGCTTTAATTTAGGGTGCTGAGCAAGAAATCCATACGCTAATCGTCCAATGAAAGTGGCGATTCCGACAACTGATATCAAGTTGGTTGAATCTGATGCAGAGATGCCTAATTTGCCGCTTGCAAATGCTGTCAAGTGTACATAGACGATAGATGAAGCAAAACAGAAAAGTGTATTGTTGATGCAGAGGAAATGATAGGATATATTCTTGAAGATCATCAAGTCTTTTCCTTTGTCTTTGTGATTTCCTTTTGTCTTACTTTTGGCTTCTGACGTATCCTTTTCTTCAAGAGTCTCAGTATACTCCACAGATGGTGGACGCATTAAAGCTCCAGCCACACAAACATTTAGGCAAAGACCTCCACAGATCAGCAGCGTTCCTCTCCAACCGAATTCATCCAACAGGTACCTCAGTAAAGGCGGGAAGGCAAAGCTGCCCAGTCCTCCACAACCAGTAGCTATTCCCAAGGCAACAGCTCGTCTCTTGTAAAAGTATCTCGCGACGATAACATTTGCCGGAACATAAATAAACCCACAACCAACGCCTTCAGATGAAGGTCACAAAGAAGGTCATAGTAAAAAGAAAGTGAAAATAATCATTTAATATCATGGTGTAGTAGTAAACAGTATATAGATGCAGTACAAATCTTTACTCAGAAGTGTGTTGCGATTTCGACGTATCAAGTTTGGTCCCATTGAAATGAGAAAATGGCAGTCACCTTACATCAAATCTGAGAGATCAAAACGAGACCCGTTGTTTAAAAAAAACTAAGCATTACTTTTATATCACGGTATACCCGTCACCAATCCCAAATCCTGCGCCGTTATATTAAACAATATCTTCAACACTGGGCGTCATACTGAGTGTATAGGGCTATATGAGACACGTGGCAGAGGCCTTGTCCCTCGCTCCCAAAATATTTAAACCCTATATCTCCCCCTTCACCTTCCGCCAACCGTAAATTTTTAAACATGCGTATCCCGGAATTTGCAATGGATTCTTTCAGCTTATGGTTATCGACAGTTTTTAATATCGTTTTGAGGATTTCTTCTTCCCACTGATTTCCAGCACTTTCACTCTATAGTGATTATTACAAGTAATATTAAGCCTGGAGTTAACGATACATTTTTTCTTATATATTGGTTGGTAGCTCGGTATAATATCCTCAACTATCCTTAGAATATGCTGTTCTTTTGAATGAGTGACCCGATAACAACATCCGAGGACTAAGAATAAAATTGTTTAAAACCACAGTCGTTTTTGTTCTACTTTATGTAGACCTACTAGGGTAGACATACATTTATTACGAATTAACAGCTGCGTGTACCCAGACTCTTACCTGTGACCACCCCGTAGGTAAAAAACAAGAGGTAGACGTTTTGAGCAAAGACACTAGTGCACAGCCCGGTCGCCATAATCACACCAGACAGGATGACGGTGATGCGGCAACCAAACTTGTTGACTAAAATACTCGATACAGGGCCTGAGAGAGAAGAAGAACATGTGACTTGATTTATCGAACAATTCCATAATGGTTGCCTGGGGTTAGGTCATAAAAACGTCATCGTCTACGTCGACGTCAAATATTCATCCCCCTTTGAAAAACATCTTAAATGCTCTCAATCTCGTTAACCATTTCTCTGCATATCGGCTGGAGCGTATGAATTCATGACGCTTGATTTCTGAGGAGAAAATAAAGAGAAAATGGAAGATTAGAACCTGAGGCTGAATCTTCAACAGCGTCCCTTCAAACGCATCCGGAAGTTGTATGGTGTAGAAATCTGTTGGCAGCTGCGAAGAAATTCTAGAACAAAAAACATCGATAAGACATTCACTGCATGCGAAGTTTAATTCAACAGAGTTTCCAAATGATTTTAATCTTTAGGAACTTAAGCAGAGACTATATAATCCTAAAACTAAGCGAATGATATGACAGCCGGCTAAGTGGAAAGAGACTCATTTAAGTTTTAGCGTCCAACGTTGGATTGTGAAGTTGATTTGATAACGAGGCCTCTAGCCTGCATGGTTATAGAGAAGAAGGGCTCATTAACGCCACCCGAGAAAATATTAAGGATTAAGGTGAATAATAAGTGAAAAGATTACATTGCTTCCCCTAAGCGTCGCATATCTGTGTTATAAACGGTATAATTTCGCATGCATGGCCATAAAGTATAACGTGCAGAAAGGCACAGTTGCGACCAGCAGCTGTTTTTGCGATCAAGGTCCAATTGTGCT
>JAVFBZ010031371.1:0-11046 GCA_032466195.1 Katharina tunicata
ACTTGTCATAAAGAATAGAGCCAGCCCCATATAACTTTGTGAACAGTAATCATGGTGAAAGTGTCAGAATTAAACATCGCTAGTAATATCACGACACGAAGTGAACATTCGTCATCTTGCCATAAAGAATAGAGCCACGCTGTACTTAATCCCCCGCCCCGGTTAATCCAGCCCCTAATGGTGTACCAGTGAAAGATTCTCACCTTCATTTTTATACTTCGTGGGAGTATACGTCGCGGGATTGCAGTCGTCGTGGGACTACACCGCTGTGCCGTATTTATCAGATAGTCTTTAGCGGATGAGAGTTCCAACAACCCATACCATATTCGTCCCATGCAGGTTGTGGATTAACGGATCGCACTGGTGGCCCACTTCATTGTACTCACAATGAACTGCCGGGTTAACAGTTAATCTATAATTATCGATATAAATCATTAACGTATTCGAAAGTCTATTCAAAAACTTCGGTTATTATTTATCTCTATCGATAATTCATGTATCAATATATGTGCATCACGTACACTTTATCTTTTAAGTGCATCTCATTTAGAAGTCAGCGTACTTTTGTTTTAAATTTATTCAATTTAATTTAGCGATTAAAATATCGACAATATATATATAAATATTGCTATATTCTATTTTGTCAAAGTTTTGAATAGCCCACACTTATGTGGGTTTTTGAAATATTGTTTTCTTATCCGGATACACTGTGTGAACTAGTTTGGCTTCGTACCAATACCTATTGTCGTAGATACTCGCCTTATAGTCAAACTACTTACAACCTTTTTCCTTCGTTTTCGTCTTGCGCTAAGGCAGACAATAAAAAAGACTAATGTTAGTTCCTGTTATCGTTGATCTACTATTTAAAGAACGCCTTTTCGTGCCAACATCTGATGTTTGTTCTTGTGCTAATCTTTGTGAAGAGTATGTACACCATTGCCGTCTCTCTGAAACGTTTACTCCTCTACCTCTTTAAATCGAATTTCCCCACCACGTTTACATAAGCAATGCTTAGTGAAGCGTTCCCTGAGAAAATCCCGTTCATGCATCAAGAATAACCTTTAGATGCTGTAACAATACCCGATGAAATAGCGAATTTTCAAGTATCTTTAAAACAATTCAATGAAGGCCCTTTGTATCGGTTTTCCTTCATTGGTGTACTGTGTCCTTCCAACTTGCATTTAGATACATAGTTTATATACACAGCCAACTTGTCACTATAGCCTTCATTGCCACCAACAATTCTCACCGTAGTCCACATCGGCGATGAGTGGTTCTTCTGAAAACAAACTCCACACCTGTTTAAAACCATCAGGTTATGAGACAGCAAATGGGTTTTTAATGTGAGCAAACATACATCAGGTGTGTATAAAACCTATATAGACAGTTTTAAGTTTGGGGCTTCTCATTACAGCTTCCGCCTGTATGGCAATCTGTGCGTAAGGCCTAGGCCTGTGTATAATTCGCTTTTGTTTGCCATTAGTAACTATATAGTAAGTCTACGAAACGGTTGTTCCGTTAACGGTTTAATGATTAATTTAATTTAAGCCGTTATCTTTACGTGCCTCGTACGACATTGAACAACCATTTAAACAAGTCATATTTGGTTTCAGATGATTTCATAATTCAATTGTTAAACCGGTTTTTAGGTTTACGGTGAACCAAAATTCCACAGTAATCTATACCAAGAGATATGGAATTTATGACCATATTTAGGACAATTTATGTCAGTATGTTTGTCTTTCGTAATATAAAATTTTGGTAACCACAAGAAAAATAATTAGCTACGAAATATTTCCACGTTTTCAATCAGCTTCACATAAGGCTTACCATGAAACAAATTGTGCGGTCTTTCAAATATTGCAAATATTCGAATTTCCACCGATAAGTTTGGCATAATAGAGTAGCGAACTAAATTAATGTTGACTGTATATTTCGGTTTAATTAGACCATTCTCAGCAGTAATTTCTATTGCAAATTATTCATTTTTAAGACTTCAAACCTACCAGAATTACTATTCTTATTTTACATAGTACATATGCATTTCAATAGATTTGTTTTGAACCGGAATCGTCTGATATCACGTAAAGTACAATTTCGTTCGTGATTTGAATTGCCTAGTGTTACAACAACAACGTCCAGGCGTAATAAAAGCCAGGGAACTGTAATCTTTTACCTTGTCATATTTCACTACCAGAGTTGAGAGTTTCTCTTGCTATCTTTCATCAAGACCATATTGGTCAGATACAAGTATAACTCACCAATCTGAATATCATCCCATGAGAAATCAAGGAATGCGTGAAAATCAGAGCTCTCAAGGTTGGAAGGACTTCCGTTTAAACATACAGGTAGTTAGATTTCTCCAGGGATTTCATTTCATATCGATCACACTTCTTCCATTGTTGATCTTTCTAGAACCCTGTAGTCTGCATCAGATATAATTTGATCGATTATCTTCTAACATATTTGATGGGATCCGTGACGCGCCGCAGCTCACATGCACTTTTAATAAACTTTGACGTTTTAAGAAAAAATATTTAACAATATGTTTAGGCGATGCGAATTGTTGCAGCAGGTCATTATTCTTTCTAGCAGCAAATGGAACTTCAATTACCTGTAAAGATATATTCCATGAATTTCCACATTTATAATTATTTATTAATTTTTTTAATCAAAATATTCCAGGAGTGGATCTTTTTTTGGGGTTTTGTTATTGTTGTATTTTTATTTTTTTTTGGTAGAGCGGAGGGGGTGGGGTGGGGTGGGGGGGTGGGGGGAGGTGTAGGGCGACGTATTACTTAACGTTATGATTAAAATTGTTTAGGGTATTCATTGGCTGATATTGCTTCTTTAATATACCACACACACTCGAGCCCGACTGACAACGTGGGCTATACAACAAGGCAAGAAACTGGTATGAAGCTGCTGGATAAGACATAATATTGAATGACAAACAACTAAATTATTTTGGCATTCAAGCTACCGAAAATCTCTTATTCCATTTTCAAGACTATCATCTTGAAAATCTTCGTGGTTTATTCAATTCACTAAGGTAAATTGTTCGGATACTGTTTAAATCGTGCTGTGACATGTATGAGTCTTCCACCCATCATCGGAAATACAATGGCGTCATTCAATTGAAAATACCCATTAGTGTGACTAAAATATTAATCGGACAAACAAACGATAACGCGAATTTTAAACTGATTTCCCTATAACTTCCCTTACTGCATAAAAGACTATCAAGCTTTTTCAAAAATCCTGGCGTCGTATTCATAAAGTTAATTAGTTAACTAGAACAAATTCTTAACTTAAAATTTCAAACCTTGTTTTAACATTAAAATATCTTTTCATAATTTTTGTGGCTCTAGCAACCATATTATAAGTGAAACTTTTAAAATAGAAACTTGCACACTTGTACATTAATTGGAGTATGAATGGCAGAATGGCTAGGTGTTTTATATCCTTCGGAAATGAATATTAGTTATTCCAAGAATATGTGCACAGAATTATAAACAGTACAGGGTAGGTTTTGACGTCATAGGGCATCTCGGCCAAGAACATTTTTCTATCCAGGAAAGTTTATTCTTGCACAGAAAAAGGACTTAAACGATTAAGAGCGAGATGTTTCGTGGCAGTTGAAAAACGTCAATATCTTTGCCTATTGTAAACTTTTTCTTGTAGAAAAACAACATACTGACTTTTTATGTTGCATTCCAAAATTCGTGCTTCTTTTTTTACTTCATACATGACCTCACAGACCTTTCTTTTCTAAGTTAACTTAAACTACTTATACTGACCCTTTGTAAAGGCTCATGTCCGTTTAAGTAAGTTAATCTAATTTAAGACCCTCCAAGGAATTCAAACGAGTCACTCTTCAGTTTTCTCTTTTCAGACAGAACGGTTTTTAATTTAAAATGTCACATAATATTCAGAACGCTGCAAAAGATTCCTTGAGAAAATCGATGTACATATTTATACATAACATCTGTTCCAAAATATGTTCAAGATAAGATCAAATGAGCCAATATTTTGCGAGGTTTCCGGAACTTCAAAGGGATAATCTGTTTGTCTTTTACTTTGAACTGCGTGGCTTTAGGGCCAATGGAAATCTCATATTTTAGTGGCCAGGCAATGTAACTGAAGATATTCACTTGCAGGTACTCTATCCAAACTTAACTGAAGAAAATCTTGTCAGCTTCTAAATTCTTCTGAAACAAATAGTTAGGAGATAACCGTTGTCTGCGGAGGGAAGTTGTTGTAAGATTCAAGTTACATTGATTTAACTTGAGTTGAACAAAACAACTTAAATAAGCATATAGATAGCAGATACAGGAAAGTTGCCCAGATAGCATGATACGTTAACGTGGGTGTCACAGTTATGTGTCCATAATAACGTAATTTGAGTAGTGACAATTACGTAATTAATACTCTCTCAAGGCCAAACACAACCTTAAGTTTTCGTAAATAGTACTCTTTTAAGTAGAATGGAGTGTGTAAGCCTCGTTTACTTCTGCATTTCTTCCGGGTACATCTTCGAAACTGTGGCGCTCTGTTTTGATCACTGATCTTTCATATTGAATTTTCTATTGCATTTGGTTCAGTTTTAGGACCGGACGCGATAATGTTCACCTTTTTAACTTCCCATTTGATGTTATATCTAAAAAAAACGTATTATTACCCGGAAGTGGAATGAATCCAAAAAAACTCTGCCATCACATGAGGTGACTTACAGGCCCTATTAATCCTTAATACCATGTGTAATTTTAAAGATACGTGCCCGTATTTTATTTATGTCGACGTCAGCATAATGGTGAACGAGTTGCTGATACTGAAATTTAACTTTTTTGAAAATGTTATCTCCCAAAATATTCCATATACATAGCAGCGTATTTCGGTGATTTGTTTCTAATACGTAACCACAGGGAGTTTCAAAACAGTAAACATCGCCACTAAGAGCTATTGACCTGGCCGTACAACATGAAGATATTGAACTCATTGCCGATATTCAAAGAAGCTCGTTTTCCGTTATGCTCGCTTTCAAAGCGATCAAGTAAGGGCATACATCTGAAATAAGTACACATGCAAATAGTGCAATCTGCTCGAAACTAGCTGGTCTTGACCTTTAAATCAATTAAATTTTCGAAAGCAATAAGGTGATGTAAGACAAAAGACTACAATGTACCTATTTACGTTATTATGTATTTTTCTGGCTATACAGATGAATGAACCTGGGTTTATGTTTTAACAGGAATGTCGGCAACATGTTTCAGGTTATTTACCACACTATCTCCTCCAACCAACGCTAACTTATCAAAAAGAGGCAAACCGAAAAGTTAAATTACTGAATAAAACTATTTTATATTTCGCTACAAGGTTTGTATAAGAAGCGCTTAAAAATGACGGTATACTACCATAAACAGTTTCGATCAAGGAACCATATCTAATGTCGTATTTGTATTAAACAAATGGGAAATCCGTTGATGATCCAAGTAATATATTGAAGATTCAAACAGCACTAAGGGTCGCGTATTAAGCTCTCACAAGCAACTGCTTGTGTTTAATAAGATTGTAAAATAATAGTATTGCCCAGTTGTATATAGTCAGTTGTGACTATAGCGGGTGATTGTGCCTCCTTTGCCCTGGTGCTCTGCGGGCTAAGGTGCATCAGGAAGCCGATTTCTTGTAATGTCATGTAAATATTACCGGCGTCGCTTAGGGTGGTTTCCTTCCACTCATTGGGTTGGCACGTCGTCATATGAGTGAAATAACCTGAATCACGTGGTAAAACCTCAGCCAATCAGCCAATCAATCAATCAATCAGTAAATGAATACATTTTTTTTTTTTTTATTATTTTATCTTATTTTAACCTGAAATATTGTTGTCAGTTATTCTCTAGTTGTTGTGAGAATACGTATTTGTGAACTACCTATGAAATATACAATTAACACTATTTATATCACAATTATTTACTTTGATTAATACTGTTAGAAGGTGTATTAATATTTTTTACGCAATTCTTTGTGATTTTTCTTATTCTTATAGCCACAATGGGTTTCCATTCACGAAATTTACCGTAAATACCAGCTTTTAAGGTGCCTGGTACACTTTTGTTAGACTGCTTACTTAGAACACAACTAACTGATATTGACAGAAAGCTTTACAGTCCATAATTACGAGATATACCTTCCGCTGAAAGCAAAATTGGAACATAATCTAATAAAATCTTACAAAATTCATTACTGGGACATTTTTTTACTTTTAAGTATAGCTATAAACGTACAAGCAAGGACCAGCACTATCGCCTACTTAAAACCGAATTCGTGGCAGATTATAATTGAAGAGTCCCTGGCAATGCATTATTGGTGACCTTTAGAACACTAAACTAAACTTCAACTCGTCAATAAATTATTAGGGCATTATTAAGTTCATCTGAATTGATTAAGGGGGTACTTTCTGGGTACTGAAGAAAGCTATACATCCAAAAGCACTAGTATGGTATATGGCCCAATAAAGATCGAGATCATTATAAGCCATGCCTATAGTTGATTATTGACGTATACAATTCAAAAGCAGTCACGAATTGACGAGAAATCGTTAAAACATGGCCATCCATAATTCATGGTGGCCCATAATTATTGCAGTAAATAGTTTACACTTGATTAGTGGTACCTCGTGAATTATAATTTCCTACAAATTGAGAAAAAAAAGTCCGTTGCATGTCTGCTTGGGATACCAGTTTCTACATTCAAAGATTGTTTTAGCTACTGGTTATGTCTATCACACAGTGAAGAGCGAAATCATGACGGTACATAGTTGTATGAAATCTGTCGAAATCGATTAGTGGAGCATTTCTTGAGTATGGTATTATGCAAATCTACAAATTGACAATCCATGGTTATTTGTATCGCTCACAAAAGAGCAAACTGTTTACCGTCAATGAATGTTTGAAATTTTTCAGACTTTTTTTAGTGGGAATACCTTCATGCAAAAATCGAATACAAGTGTTCAGTATTTTTCTTCTTCGCATGAAGGTCAGTGAGAAGGAAACGGACCTCAGTGACTGTTTTTGGACACATATGAAGTAACGATATCTGAAACCCACATATATGGTATCGCTTTAGTTTATACTACATTAAGTCCAAAATCGGGTGGGAACGTCATGTGCAATTCGGATATCTAAATACAAATTAGACCACAGGTGAAAAAACATACAATTAAAGTAGATATACCTCATTAACAGCGGATATACTTCATAGAAATGAAATATGTTGAATAATTGGTTTAGTTTATCCCAAATTTTGGCAACAGGAAAGGAACTGTCCCTGACAGAATAACATTAGTTGTGTTCTTTTGTCTCAGGCTAATATTTAAAATCAAACAACAATCGGAACAGAAGTGACCTTGAAGTACCAAACATGTGACAACCTCAACAAAATCCTCATCATGAAATCCGTACGAAGTGCAATGTGTTTCTGACGCATGACATTTCATACATCTCGTTGGTTAGCTTTTACTCTTTCACTAGACCATCAGAATAAGCCAACGCCATATTATAGAAATGTCTTCACTCCTCAGTTAGTCTGTTCATGTTAAATTAACAACGTGAAAATTCGCCTAAAACTTTCATTACTAAATACCCGAAAAGTTAGACATTCCATGCATACAGTTATACTTTTATAATACTTATAAATAGATCCAGGATGAAACGCCAATGGTTTTAACCTTCCATTATAAAGGTATACTTTTTTAATAGCAAAGCTGTTTATCAGTCAATAAATGTGTCATTATTTGATCATAAAATTGAAGACGAAAATAATTTTCTGTTGTTGTTGCTTTTTTATCCGCCCAGTACACCTTGTAGCATCCTATATTTATGAACGAGCCGTACGGTCGTATTCAACAAAACAGCCTCCACAAACTATACATTGTAAGTACTGGTACATAACATAGATGTTTGAAAATGTATTTATTCCTCGCACGTTATAGGGAACGTTCTAAGAAGGCTAAAATCTACATATAATAATTTGTAGTACTTCGAGCAGTTAGGAAAATTGCCAAGAGTTTTTTTGTTGTTAGCCATGTGTAAGTGTTATAGGGGCTTTGTACATTTTAGCCTCTATACATTTTTGTTTAGCTGTTATATGCTACAAATAAGCCACAAGAACAAACTGTGAAGAACAAAAAATATTATAACGTGCTAACCCCACTTCGGAAAGCCTTGGATAACCCTGTGCATGTAGTTATGAGAAAATCGCTGTAATATCAAACAAGATTAATGTTTTTTTTGTGTTTATGTAACTGGGTTTTTTTAGTAGGTTGTCCTAGAAATGATAAGTTTTGTCTAGACAAAAATAAATTTCAGATCAATTTAACACAGATTTTTGCCACCAACAAAAAATCTCGACGTTTAAAAATACCGGTGTGACTTGGCAATGGCTTTTTAAAAAAATGGTCCAATAATATTCTTGTTTTTTATGATGGATACCAGTCTAACTACCGTGGAGCTCACCAATTTGTGAACCCCGGAGGTCAAGTTGAGTCAAGGAAAATACGGTTCTAGATTTAATTTTCTGGATGAAAACTAATCGTATATTTACTTATGCTTAGTCCGGTCCGATAAAAAAAAAACTGCATTTAACTTTCAATCATGTATTATAAATTATATGCAATTTGCTTTGGGAGAAGCAAATTCAAAGAATTGTGTATTCGTGGTTGCTATAATTGATCGATTAACGTCAATATAATCTTAGAGTCTGTGTTAGTTGGAAATACTCGAGAATTGATTATGACATACTTTTGGCGTGCCAGTCACAGCTACGAGAATGCAACAATGGACAGAATAATCACTCGACAAACAGAAGCGTCAACTCTGTACACGTTATGCGTGATTTAAAAACGAATACTCTGTACAAAGGAATCTACGCATTGCTAGTCAAGATTATCTAAGAAGAAATCTCCAAACGCGGCTGATGGGTTCGATAAATAGCTAATTAGCATGGTGACAAAGATATGAACCTCGTCCTTTTGTCGATAAGAAACAAATAACCTATATATGTAGAGAAAGATAAGAGTAGTCCTTTGGATAGTTGTGGCTTTCCTAGTGACTGTATAGACCTCGATAACAGTCCCTCCAATGTTTTATGGAAATGCCGAGTACAGACGAATAATATCAAGGCAACTTGCAGCCTCTAGGCTTTTGTTCGTCCATTTATATTTTTCTTAAGCTTTATGGAGTGGGGGTAAAATGGTATGTTTGTTGTCACAAACTAACAGACTGGTTGAATGGACTAATGACTTTGTTTTTACCATGTTTGATACACCGCATACTCAACGGATTAATGTGTTGGTCAGTTATAAATAAACTGGAGGACTAAAATGTGGACGTGGACTGTTCAGCTCCGATAGCTTATTGATACAATATGCGGTGACCTGGAATTAGCCCTGTCACTAGGTGTCACATTATTGATGGTGAAGAGATACATATGGCGTCAAACATTAACCAAGCCTACGCACCGTTCCCCATCTCGCGTATCTACTGGTCTGTGGTAAGATGTTCGAATCATTAACCTTCCCACTTCTTGCAGAGGTAAGTCAGTTAGGACAAACAAGAAAACATTAGGAGAAACAAACATACTTCCACATGCATTTGCGGTGGGAAACGACGCGGAAGATTAGCTTGTAATGTTTATAATGGGGACTAGTTGGCCCCCAAAAAGGTGTAGTCATCGCATAATTTCAAATAATCATTACTTTGGCAGCTCATTTAATCACTTCCACGGTGCTCAAAATGTTAATTATCTGCATATGAAGAAATAAATCTGGCACTAGTACATTTATCCACATGCTATCGTCATCAGAATTAACAGCTACAAATCATTATGAGAACCTGTTAATGCTTTAATATTCAGAATAAAATTGCAGCATCCCTCACAGGTGCAAAGCTACAATTATATCTAGACACGAAAACTTCTGGGAAAATTTCGTGATGGTGTACATATGACTGTTGTCGTTCACTTGATTAAATATCAAATAACGGTGCTCGGAAGAAAATAAGTAGCCTGTTGTACTAACAAATTTGCTGGTCTTTTGACCAAAATAATAGTCGGAAATGTTGGTTATAGCTGAATACACCCAAAGGCAAAGTTGGTAATTTTGTTTACAGAGAGGGTTTTTTGTTGTTTGTTGTGTTTAACATTTTTGATGTAGAGATCGAGTGGAACGACTGTATGTACTCACCAATTTGGTACATTAATTAATCAACCACTGATTATTACTTTGTTATGTTTGGCACACAACCTTGTGTACGGATTGTTATGGCAGCCCAGTGTCAGCAGGCTGGGGCCTAGATGCTAAGACCGTTGTCAAGCAATGATTACTAATCTCAACAGAATATACTTAAACGGTAAAAATTTAAGTATATTCTGTTGAGATTCTTAATTATTGCTTGACAACGGTCTTTGCATCTAGGCCGAAACGTCGCTTACCAATATACTTAGAAGTTGAGAATCCATCTTACTATCATGTTTTTGTGACGTTAGGTATATAGAGATCTCATCCGGTGGCTGCGGAGTTCGCGGGGTGGTTTTTACGAGGTTTCTTTCCGGTTTCCGCCATACACCGACAACGCAAAGTCGCCAAAGAGATGAAATACTCTTGAGTACGATGTTAAACACCGTTCAAAAAAATAAATATAATGATCACGTATAACTTACATTTCCTTATATTTTATTTGGTCTAGTCTAAACCGTATGAGTAACTATCACATATGCTATATGTAAACATATGTATGGTACATGTATATGTGTGTAAAAGAAAGCCCGAGAATATTAGGATACTTCAAAAATTTGAGGAAAAGCTAGATATATACCGTCACTTCCCAAATAACACATCCACTGAAATTGAAATCCAGGACCGAAGTGCTGATGAACGCAATATGTGGTCATAATGTCGAAATCAAAAAAGAAAATGTACTCTGTCAAAAAAGAAACGCATAGGCGAAATATTAATAGAATTATCTCTTTAATACAAAGCGGGATAATTCA
>JAVFBZ010031382.1:0-11046 GCA_032466195.1 Katharina tunicata
TTACTGAAGGGGAGTTTATATTTAATTCTTTCAATCCGTAAATGTCCTTGATTTTATTACTGAACAGGAGTTTATAGGTAAGTCTTTGAATCTATAAAGGTCCTTGATTTTATTACTGAACAGGAGTTTATAGTTAAGCCTTTGAATCTATAAAGGTCCTTGATTTTATTACTGAAGGGGAGTTTATAGTTAAGTCTTTGAATCTATAAAGGTCCTTGATTTTATTACTGAAGGGGAGTTTATAGTTAAGTCTTTGAATCTATAACTTAGGTCCTTGATTCTATTACTGAAGAGGAGTTTATAGTTAAGTCTTTGAATCTATAAAGGTCCTTGATTCTATTACTGAAGAGGAGTTTATAGTTAAGTCTTTGAATCTATAAAGGTCCTTGGTTTTATTACTGAAGAGGAGTTTATAGTTAAGTCTTTGAATCTATAAAGGTCCTTGATTTTATTACTGAAAGGAGTTTATAGTTAAGTCTTTGAATCTATAAAGGTCCTTGATTCTATTACTGAAGAGGAGTTTATAGTTAAGGGTCATTCAATCCATAAAGGTCATCAATTTTATTTCTAAAGAGGAGTTTTTGTGATAGAACCACTTAAAGTCTAACTTTTTCTTTCAGATACCACCGAATGACTCAGACCAGAAAGCACTGAAACAGACTCATCTCTGACACCATTCAAGACAATGAAAATCATCCTATAATTACATTACCACTGTGATACAAACATGTCATCGTCATCAACAGCCAAGGGAAGACAACTGTTGTATTAGTCTTTAAAAAGATTGACTTAACTGGCTGCCATAAATTTGATAGTCAGAAAAGAGTTGAGACTTCTTTCAGACGTTACTGTCCCAAAAACTAAAATATTGTTAAACAAAGTTAGACAATAATATACTTTTAAGTCTAAAATAAAGTTGTAAAACTTAGTCACTTAATTTGGGTCTTATTTGAGCATGTCAGTAAAACCTTGAAAATTAAACTCCATTACCAGAGTTGAGAACTCATTCTCCTTTGTTTTGTTGTTTCTGAATTTGAGAACTCTTTCATTTGTGAATACGAGAAAATGTTATCCATAACAATCCATAGTAAAAATCTTAAATCAGTCTTTGGAAAGTACAATGACTTATACATACATGTAAATACATGTCCGTCATTTATGAAGGTGACAGTAGACACTGTCATCATAAAGGTACTGAGAACTCTTTTAGGATATAAAAGTAAAATGAAGACAATAACCAAATTCCTGTGGATTATTCAGATGTCAATTGTAACAATGTGAGAACAAACAAGACAAAGTTACCAGCTGTAGGGTTTGTTCTTTAAATTTAACAACAAAAGTTGAATTTCAATAGAGCTAATAGTAATACCGCAGCTGGAGTGCCCTTGTAAGCATTTCTTGGAACGAAAGCTTACCCTAAATATTCAACAAATTCGACCTTAAGGTCACTAGTTTTAAGCTATGTATTGCATTTATCAATGTGAATTTGGAAATAAAACTTATATTTTCTGGTAGCTTAAAGTCTGAACTTCATAAAAATTCCAAGGTTGCTTTTTCTCCGCTTCTTAGCCTTTGAATAACAAGTAATTTGTTAGGTGGTATAAGGGTCGAATTTGTTGAGCATTTAGGGTAAGTGTGGACAGTGATGCTTGGATTTTAACGATTGATTTTTTGTTTGTTGATTATAGCAGTAGGCCTACTCTATATCTTTTACTCATATTAATAAAAGTGCTTGTCTATTGAGTAGGAAGTGGTTGTAGACAACACTGTTCTTGAATCGCAAGTTTAACAACTGAAAAGTAGAACACTGTCTCAAAATTTTTTTCCGCATATGCAGATAGTGCTGCAAAAGCCTGCAATATGATTTGTTCTTATCCTTATCAACATTTGTTTTCATTAAACCGGAGTGCCATACATTGTCAAGCTTAAGTTAAGGTCAAAATGTCTAAAACAATTTGTCAGGTATTTATGAACAGTTGTTCGTCAACCTGTCTTAACACAATGTTAAAATGGTGAGTCATTTTTACTAGATATAAATGTACCGGTTGTTTTCCTAACAGTCAGTTTTGGAAATCCTTGGGGGAAACATCACGATGTTATTTTAATATTACTTAAATTTTAATTAATGTGTAGCCTGTTAGTGTAAGGGCCTAACAGGCAAAGTAATGGCTATGTCACATTGTGACACAATGTGATATTTTCATAATGGTTGTCAAACAATTACAATCTGGAGAAACATTGTTTTAATACACTGACAATATAATTTATAAATATTTTTAAGAAAAACAATTTGTACATTTGTGCTTGCAGTACTTAAAACCATGCATGGTTGTGTGAGAAATCGAATCTCAATTACATCAGTGGAGTGTACATTTCTACCTTCAATGATAGTCATGTGAACCTCCCCAAGGGGAGTAACTCATCAAGCTATGCAAATTTATATTTTGTTAGCAATGCTTTTTTTACGGTGAAAATGTGGAAGTAAAATTAATGTATTACAAACTTAATGTTGTATATAAAATTGCAAAAAATAAATGTTCATGTTATTTTATTTTATTAGCAGTTCACTTTTCTTTCTTTTAAGTAACAATGAATGTTATTTCCACTGGAGTTTGAAGCCTTACAGGTAATTTCAATCAGAAGACACTGCAGCAATATTTCTATACTTGATTGTGCTTAACGTCTCACTCAAGGGTATTTCACTTATGACAACTTTGCCTTGTCTGTGAGCACAGCAATATGAAACAAGTCCGCACTGCGAGATACACCCCGTGGCCTGGAGTAAATACGAAACCTGTGGCTGCAGGCACAAATATCGAGGTGTTGAGGCATCTGTTAATAATACCTGCCTCAAGACCTAGGCATTTGTACTGTGTGCATGTTTAAACAAATTAAAGCAAATGGCTGCAGGCTTTGAAGCATGTATTAGAAGCATGTATTATTAATACATGCCTCAAAGCCTTGCCATTTGTGCTGTGTGCATTTATAAACTCGATTTTTAAGAAAACCATGGAAAAATTGAAAATTCCGGCTCCGTTATTGACTTGCGTAGTACTATCAGGTATATATTGCCCAATTTTCAGAACAATCTTAACACTATTGACAGAGAAATAGTCCATTTAGTTAGTGTTATATCACCAACAAGAACAACAACAAGAGAGTGAGTAAGATCTAGACCCCGTTCACCACAGGCATGACAGGGTAAAAGTACAGTTAGACAATGCTAAATGTATACATGTACATGTATGTATACACTATAACGATACGACAGAGGAAATATAATATAATTTTTCTATGTACATGTAGATACATATTTGTCTTACATGTACAGTGTAAGTGTGTTTTGTTATTGTTTTCAACCAGAAATCAATTCAAATATATTTTGTGTCACTTAGAAAGTAACCTTTATTAGTATTTTCAGTTTTTTTGGATAACGCTCTCTTATATTAAACAGATTCTAGTTCAGAACATTTTCCAGAAAGATACCATTACAGGTTACGGGCCCATGACCTTGGCAGCCATGAGTTCTATTCTGGCAAATTTTTGGAACTAGAATCTGTTCAATACCAGAGATTGTTATCTCAAGAAACGAAAATACTGTCAAAACGCAATTTATGGTTTATAGGACACATGTGAAACCCAGTAATTTGTCCTCTTAAGATAAGTTAACAAAGAAAGAGCCTATTCACAACAACACTGGTCTGACTTTAAAATGATGTAACAAGAGTTTGTTTGTTTGATTGGGGTTTTACACTGGTTATTTTACTCATATGCAGTATGCCGTCCTAATCGGTGAAGGAAACCACTGTAAACAACACCGGCAACATACAAGACAGGACAAAACATTAACAAACATGTAACATTGACCGCCGTTGACAAAACAAGACACAACAAGAAGTCTGCATCCTGTGCCCCTTAGCTCAGAGAGCACCAGGGCGCAGGAGGCTCCCACCCAACCATCCACAGCTGAAACAAAACAACTTTGCACACAGTTAACTTATGATTCCTGAAAGACTATACAAAGAGTACTGACCTTATCTTTGTAATCTGGAGGAAGTAGTTTGTGTGGATCTTCTGGTTGTGGTAGGTGGACATAGAACCCTAGAACATCTCCTGTGCCGTAGCCTTCTTCTGTGTAATGTTTACCACGACTCTGGTGAAATCGCGTACCCTTACACGAGCGCCAAGAGTAACTGAACTTATCATAACCACATGGAGCTTGGAGGTTACCTGGTAGAAACACTTGTATTTTAAAATATCTTCAAATCCTATTACCAGGACTAATATTAATCAGAACCATACATATTTATATGCTTTTGAAAAACCTGGACTTCCGGTAATATTAAACCTATTAATCACTTAAACACCTTTTCAACGACTTGAACAAACTCATGGAAAACTAATATATTTATTATTTGTAATAAGAGTTTTAAAATAGTTTTGGAATCAGTTTAAAGTTGGAAAACTTAACTTTTGATCTAAGCAATACACAAAATTTTCTCAATTTTGCCCCATAGGCTGCCTTGCCACTTGCCACTGAGGTGTCAAATTGAGTAGCCTACTTGTGCCACTCATTTACCTTCTTGAGTGCTGGCGTGTTGAGGAAAACAGATAATATAATTGCTTTAATTTAATACAACTGACAGTGGATTCTGACTATTTGTTGGCACGGATATAGCTTAAAACTTGACGTTTTCACAATCGCTATATTTAAAGATTTTAGTTCATTGTCATTGACTGATTTAGATGCCACTGGAATCTGACAGCACTGTCACAGTAGTGACAGCAGTCATGGAAGGTTAATCCAATCGAAATGATGAGGACACATTTGTTACTTGTTGAATTTAATATAAACACAGACAGGATAACTTTAGTTATTGACGTTTTTTGAAGGGTGTATAGAATTTTATGACCATCTTCTTGCTCATCTTCAAGCACTTCACATGTGGCTCAGGGTGTAGGAGCTTAATGAAGGTCAGTAAAGTCTGTACATCCTATGATAAAACGTCAATAACTGTAAATAACATCACCGGTAGGTGCACAGGGAAGCAAATTTATTAATAGCAGGCAGTCTTATTATTTTTATTCCACTTACCCAAGGGTTGAGACCAGCCAATCCTAGTGGCAGACTCAGCCGGCATGTCGTCAATGGTAACTTCAAAATACCAGCTTCCATAGCGAACACCTCAGATAAGAACAATAGCAACATACATTGTAGGTACATGTAAAAATAGCCAGAGAAAATAAGATAATATCACCACGTAAAGTACGGAAATAATATACACCCTGAGAAAAAAGTTATTTTTAGATGGCACATGAGTTGACACAAAACTGTTCTAGAAATCAGAAAACTTTTTATCTATAAAATTAACAAAATATGAAAGCAGCAAGAGCACATAATTGTCATTGATATTTCCAGAGCTAATAAAATTATTATCTATCAATTTAATAAAAAGAGAAGAATTGTAGAGAAACAAACTAGACTTCATAGAACATTATTATAAATAAATTAACATAAATTAACATAAAGTTATTACCATGAGTAGCTCTGATCATACTGTAGCCTTTATCTCCAATCACTGTCAGTCTGCTGTCAGAGATCTTCAACTGGGGAGCTGAGGACAGACAATAACACAAGACTTTACAGGTGATACGAAACATATCCCGGTCCCCTCCCAATGTGGTAGCAGGTACGCAGCAAAAATAGCTCCAAAGACCACTGCATATTTCTATTCCCATTTTTAAATGAAGCAGCACATAGTATGTTAAGTTTAAGAAGGCATCCCTTCATTGTTTGTTTTGTTTGATTGGGGTTTAACACCATACTCAAGGTTATTTCACCTATATGACGGCGTGCCAGCCCAATCGATGAAGGAAACCACCGTTAACTATGCTGACAACATGCAAGACATGCATGCAGTTGCTAGAATGAACACAACTCCAAATTAAATAATTGAGTACTTAAATACATTATTGTTTGCTCACGGCTAGAAAATATGTAAACCTTCCCGGCAATGTACATGATTTACAATTTTTTTCAAGCGACTTGGTGTAACCATTAATTAGCTTCTACACTTCAAAAATGTGGACCTAACAATATATATACGACGTACATTCATCATACAATAAACCAGGTAAAAGACCTAACAAAAATAGAGAAGAAATGGGAAGCAAATTTAAGCAATCAGAGGCTATTGACCTCGAGTCCACAACTAAGATTTTTTTTATTGGAATTGGTTAAGGGATTTCGTAAAAACCCCCATAGATACTCTAGTTTCTGGCCTAGTCTATTCTTGTTCCTATACATTATCCAACATATGCCTTTGAAATGAACATAATTGAATGAAACATGTACCACACGGTACAACTTATTTTGAATGAAACATGTAACTAAAAAAATCAGGGTTCATTTTATAATTATTTTAGCGAAGTTCGAAATTAAAACTTTCATTTCTCCATACCTCTATCGTGAAGGGCTAATAGGACTGCAGATCCAAGGAATGTTCGATACAGATACCCTGGGATAGGTTTTCCCGCCCAGTCCAGACTTTCATCAAACGCTTGTCTATTGGGGGCATGAGGGTCAGATTCGGCTAAAATGTATCTGTAACCATCTTTATTGAATGGATGCTCTAATGGGTAACCATGAGGGGCCATCTTTGTAGCCACCCCCATCTCACTGAAAATAGAATTCTTTGGTTGATTGATTGGTGTTTAACGCTGTGCTAAAGGGTATTTCACTAATACACATGTATGATGATGCTGTATTCCAACACTAAGAAGTGACAGAAACAACGAAATAATGTGATGTCACTTCTTGTGTTTGCTCTGTTGGAAGGATAATGTTCCTCCAGAGCTAAGTATAGCCGCGGTTACACGGGCATCGAAAAGGTGAACTAAACTGAGCCGGCTCTGATCCGCACCAGAGCTGGCTTTTTTTAGTTCGCCAATTAAAGACGGTTTGCGGTTACACGGCACTTGTGACAGCCCTGCCAGCAAGCGTCGTGGGAATCTTGGCACACTGCCAGCTAGTTTGAGCGAACGGCGTCACAATGGAAAAACGTCACATCATTGGAAGAAAACGTCACAGCATTCCAAGAGCGCCACCTGTAGGTGAACTAAACTGATGCGGATTATAGTTTACTCATCAAATTTGGTGGGTCAAAAAAGGTAGTCTATTCTGATCCGGATCAGATTTAGTCCATCTTTTTTTTGTCCGTGTAAACGCAACCATAAATCTGATGCAGATCAGAGCCGGCTCAGACGCACAAATTTTTGGCTGTGTAACCGCGGCTTACATGTATATGACAGAGCATTAGCTCTAGACAATCTGGCCTTTGCCAGAATGGTTAATTTCTTTGAATTTAAGAGGTTCTCACAATAATTTGATAACAACACATATAAATGAGGCAAAGTTGGCAGACATATTTATGCCTGAGCTACATGAACATATTTTCTTTGAATCTTTGATTTGTTTGAATAAAAGTTACCTTCTCTTGAGTCTAGAGCCCTGAAGTTGTTGATAATCTACTGGAAATCTTCGTTTTGTACTTCGGCCAGTTTTAGCTGTAAGAACACACAAAAATTGTACAAATTGTTACTTAGGCTTAAGTTTCATTCATTATTAAAGTCTATATAACAGTTCCATTTTGCCATCAACCATATACTGTGTTTTTAGTTCTTCCCAGATCATTTTACAAGCTACATATTTAATATGGAAGATATGGAAGAAAATGGCGCAATTTGAAGGTAGTACAAATACATGTATGTACATGCAGTGTCAATCAATCAAATTCTTATCTCCTGTCTGCCATTACTCATTTGATCTATTGGCAGGACTTGTTTGTTTGTTTGATTGGGGATTTACACCGTACTCAAGGTTATTTCACTTATATGATGGCAGGCCAGCCCAAGTGGTGACAGAAACCACCGTTAACGACGCTGGCAACATGCAAAACAGGACAGAACATTTACATAACATTAACAAAACAAGGCACTACAACAAATCGGCATCCTGTGCCCCTTAGTTCAGAGAGCACCAGGGCACAGGAGGCTCCCACTCTCGTAAGTGAACTTTCCACAATACCTTTCTCATAGCAAAATTTAAAGAAACATATTATGTGACATACAGTAAAGATGAATCTGCTCAATAAAATAGTACATTAAAATTCTTACGTTCAAACGAAGGAGGTGTTTTAATATCGGAGTTCCTGCTGGCCAACGCTACAGCTTTGAGGGCTTCTAGTCCCGGCCCCACACGGGTAAGGTCCTGAAACAAATGGGTCATAACAATACAAACAAATCATAGTCTAATGACCCCAGAATGGAAGACCAAGTCAAAGAGAGGATTAAGTTTGAAAAAGTTTTTCCACAATAGCAAATACCCTAAATCCTAAACATTGATTGATTGATTGGTGCTTAACGCCGTACTCAAGGGTATTTCACTTATATGACGGACCTGTTTTCCAACAGCAGACAGCGACTCTTAACACAACTAAATCGTAAACAAGTTCGACCTAAAGGGCACAAGTTTTAAGTAATTTATTCGAAATGAAAAATGTGAGTTTAAAACTTAATTTTCTGTTAGTTCTCCTGTCTGAGCTTTACACTTCTTACATGTAGCAAGTAGTTTTATTAAGTGGTTAAGGGGTTGATTTTGTTTTGGATTAAGGATAAGTGAAACTTGAGGATAAAAAAAACAGTGTTTGATTGGGATCAAAAGCTGTACTTAAGGCTATTTCACTCATATGACGGCATGCCAGCCAATTGAGAGACTGAAACCACCCTTAACAATGGCAAAAGGGGTGCCACTGGACAAGGACATGATTCAATACAGGACACCACACTTAATCAGCTTCCTGATGCCCCTTATTTCAGAGAGCACCAGGGAACAGTAAGCTTCCACCCTGGAAACTTTTGACAAAAGACCAAACCTAGGTAGGTATTATTCAGTAAAATAGGATGTCATTGTTTATTTTTTAATTCTCTTTTCATTGTTTTAATTCAATCTTAACATTTAATAGGCTGGACCCAGTTGAGAACAGTTGTTTCAAATTTAAATTGATGTTTTTGTGGGGTTTTTTGGCTTCCAGCTAAGGGTAATCTTTGTGTCGAGCATATGCATGTATTCATGACGTCATACTAAAAAACTTTCGGTATAATGTAACTAATACATGCTAATGGAAGTCCATGCCTACTGGAATAAACCATCGCTATATAAGTGAAATACACTTCAGCACAATGTCTAACACCAAATAATCAATTTTGTGTTATACAGGTATGAATAATAAAAGCAATTTTTATCAACTTACAGGATTCAACAAAGCAAAAAGATAATCTCCATTCGTATCTTCTTTGCTCACAAAAATCTCACTTTCTTTGGTCTGAAAAAAAAAAAACCACACATTTGAACGGTAACTTAGATATTCAGTTATATTAGAACATATTTTCATTAGGTGTACAGCAAGACAAAGCTATATAAATTCATACAAATTTATTTTTGGAGCTACTAAGGTTATTTCACTCATATGAAAGGGGTTGCTCTAGTTCACTGTTCTCTTATTAAATTCAAGCAACTTTATCTCTTTTTGTTTGGCAAATTCATAATAAAGTTTAGAATAATTATGATTGTCAAAAGAAAAAAACAAATGACTCATATGTACGGAATAAAAATAGTCAAAAATAAAGTCAAAGTAAAATTTATTCAATGATTTGATTTTTTTTTTTTTAAATCATTTGCTTTTTACAAAAAAGAATCCTTCATCGGATTTGTTTAAGCTTCCTTTTTTCGAACTATGTGGGGCCTTAGATCCAACCCTGATCACAACACGGTAAGCTTATTGTTTGTTTGTTTGATTGGTGTTTAACGTTGTAATCCAGATTATTTCACCTTTATGACGACTTTCTAATTTGCGTTGCCGGTGTATATTGGAAAACCAAGAAGAAACCTCGTAAAACACCGGAAAACTTCCCTTATATACAAAGGGTGATCGAACCTATTCCGGGTACAGTTAAAGGGAATCCGTAGTCCAACGCTCAACCACGGAACCATGGAGCGGCCCCGGTAAGCTATTTGTCAATTTTACCTTAAAGTGGACCAGGTATCAGTATTGTTTGATTGGTGTTTTCACCGTATTTAAGGTTCACTCCTATGACCACTTGCCAGCCCAATCGGTGGATGGTTTGTTTGTTTGTTTGATTGATTGGTGTTTAACGTCGTACACAAAGATATTTCATTTATATGACGACGGATTCTCAACTTCTTAATCTACTCTACTCGATACGGCAGAAAACCGGGAGGAAACGTCGTAAAAAACGCCCCCGCAATTGCCAAAGTCACCTCGTGTGACTCCCTCATATACCTCAGATCCACTAGGAGACTTGAACCCGTGCGGTACATCGAAGGAGGATCTACAGTCAGACGCGCTAACCACTGAGCCACGGCCCAGGCCCGCCCAATCGGTGGAGGATACCACACTTATATTTGAGGCTGGCAATACAGAAGATGCCACGATACAGTTGCAGGACAAAAAACAGGACACCACAACAAGTTTAGATCAGAGAGGCCCAGGTAACAGGAAGGTAATCTCTGTGTCAGTGTGATAATGTGCCAATTTGTGATGGTGTGATTACTCCTTACAAAAATATATGAAGAGAATTGATTTAATAACTTACCATAGTTTTAAGAACTGTGTTGTGCCATGTCAGTTTCACTCTTCGTGGCATTGAAGTCAAATTCTCCCAGTGTTTATCAATGTATGGTATGATATCCTACAATTTAAAGGTAAATAATTCATACCCACACAACATAGGCCTATATGTAAGAGATATTTGTCACTTTCAAGCAGAAAATGTTCAATTTTGAAGGAAAAATACATGTACTCGAGATTATTTCACTCATATAAAGTTTTTCAGGTAAAGGAAAATCTTGCAACAGCACTGCCAACCACCAGGATAACACAGGACATTAGAGGACACAAACCAGGACATTAGAGGACACAAAACAGGACATTAGAGGACACAAAACAGGACATTAGAGGACACAAA
>JAVFBZ010031393.1:7751-28822 GCA_032466195.1 Katharina tunicata
AATATACCCGAAAGTTTTCAATCCATCTTTGTCATGTTTTTGTTATGTGTGCAATGCTATTTATCATCTTAACTCGATGAAGATCAATTCCCAGATTAAAGGTATTCAGTACACTTTTTGAAAACGTGTGAAAACCAATTCAAAACCATAATCATCACATTAAAGCCATAAAGATACCTGGAACGCTTTTGAATGCAATAATACACGTCATCGTGTAAACAAAGGGAGGCTACACCCCAATTTGAGTTGATCGCGTAATTCGTGTTAATGTTACATTGTTCACAACAAATGTGTGTGATTACATTCTGAAAACCTTAATTGGGATGCCCACAACGTTGTCCATTTTTGTTAATGAGCGTCCATCAATAATATTGACTGGAAAAAGCTTCATTCCAAGCATCCCCGGAAAATATTTAACCATAGCTCGAGTGAAATTCCCTGTCTTGGGAGAAATGTTTCACATTTTTCAGGTGTGATTCCAAGTTTGAAGCTAATCTGCATACTTCTTTTACGGTTATAGTGTTATCAAGACGGTATGGAAGCCGTATTAGACGCAATTACATGTGTATATTGCCCTGAATTCGTTGAAAGAAACGCAATACCATAACTCAAATTTACAGGAGGAAGATATGCTACAGGTTTGCAGCTAATTCCTCAGTTCGAAACACAAATGTATTAATACCGTATAAACACAGATAAAACCGTAATGCTGGTATTAATGTTAACCGAGAGTTGATGGAATGCAATATTCACAATCTTAACCGGAAGAAGATAACAATTATAATTTAGGAGTGAATTTCTTTTTAAGTTAACATGTTATCACCATATGTGAGACGGACGGATCATGTTGGTGGGTGACAGAAAGTAACTGCTATTGACACAATACCAACAGCGTTCTACATGCATGTAACAAGCAACATTTCAAATTCAATTTTCCACAGTATTTTGTTTTTAAAAATGCTAAATTTCAAATATCATTTCCGGAAACCCAAACTTCAGATTGTTTTCATTCTCAAACATATCCCGCGACATGTTGATTGTTCTCACCCTAATAGCGTAGATTATTAATCCAGCTTACATCGAGTTTTTTTCTTGATAATTCTTCAATCATTTATTTTATGCAATCAAGAACGTCCTCGCTTTAGAAATTCTGACTTTGGTACAAATCTGCAAATCTGCAAACGAACTTTCTATGGTGATAAATTACACTTCATGCCAGAACAAATTATCTCATATCTCATTAACATTCCAACAGGCAGAGAGATTATCTCAAAGATATCAATTTATGCATAAATCATTTGGGAAATGATCCTTGGATTTAATACCACCTTAAGATAGTTAGAATCCAACATCATTCGGGAGGAAACGTTTTTTTTTTAATTCTAGAGTAAAAATCAATAATATCAAACTTTCTCTTATTAATCATGCTACGCAGAGTGATATGATTTCTCCAGTTTGTCCGTCAGTATGCAGTTATATATATAGGATAAATAATAAAGCGAGCTTTTCCCATCAAAACTGGCTGGAGAACTTCTCATACAATAATAAGTCCTAGTCTTTTGGTGGGAAGAGTTATGCATGAAGGATATAGTCACAGCAGGTCTGCCTGAGCATTTCAAGATTATTTATCAGTTCAGCTGCATGTGGCTACAGGACTGCGCAATGGTAAATCATTGAAATCTCCGCATCGTACATGTATAGGGTGATGCGGACACAAAACTCGCACTTCTTCAAAACTTATTGTCCATATTTTGTCAATTAGTTGTTTAGTTTTTATCAAAATATTATATTTGAAGTAATCCGGAGTGTCAAAAGCTTGCTCCGCCGCAATAATTTCAAAACCAAATTCGAGCTATTTAGGGAGATTTTCGAATTTGGCCGTCATCTTCGACAAATAAAATTCCTTTTTAAATGCAGCTATACCAATGCGCGAGATAGGCATTTTTAATACATAAGATATGTCAGAGAGTTCAATTCTTCAAAACAAATTTGAAAATAACTTTTTGGACAAGTTAAAATCGGTACGTGCAAAAACTTAAAATTGCACATTTTGATGCATGCAGTACTTAAATAAATCCGGTTATGGAAAGGATTGAAAAAACTTATCAAACACAACGCAACATATATGATTTTGTATAAAAATATTCAGTACTGTTCTGTATCGTAATATATGGATTGTGTAGTAGACTAATAACAATACAGAACTATGCATCTATTCCGCGGCAGCTAAAGTCTTATAAAAACTTCTTATAAAAAAAGCAACGCGTGTTAATAGTAATGTAATAAAAGTTATTACAACTTGTTGATTGCAAGAACCGACCGGATATACATGAACAGATTATTTTTACTGTAATTTACAAATACGTTTTATTCCATGCTAACAAATATTCTATCTCTATAAATATTAAGTATACGTATAAGTTTTATTTCATATAAAGTTAAATGTTAAAAAGATCAAAACTATATAGAGCACCATGTATATAGTCATATATTATGGCTTCTTATCAGCTAATGTTATTTGTTTATGTAAACCGCGCTTTGTTTATATACTACTAAAGGTTTGTATAACTCTGTATAGACCGAAACAAAAGGCCTTTACTGTTTAATTATATGTTGATCATTAAGTAAGGATACCCTATCATTTAATATCGGAGTAACAAATAACTGGTTTAAGATGCCTTCGATCAAAGCAGACTATATCTAAGAACGCAAATCAAAGAAGAAAACGGAATAGCAGTCGTTGATGGGTTGAAATTTGGCCAGCAGATGTACAGCAAAATGTATACACCTCGAGTCTATACTACATGTTACACATTGACCACGTGATACATTTCAGCCAATAAATGGTCAGAAAATATGACATAAATACCACGTTATATAATCTTTTTTTTTTTGGAACAGTTGCTAAACAGTTAGTCAGTTATAGTTGGAATGGAGGTGGTACACATTCGCCATACTGACCCCGCCGTGATGGAGAGTGGGGCAAAACACTTAGCTACTCAAAAAGTTGCATAAAATACAACAAATATATGATTCGGTTTAAGGCTCTCGTATCCTAGTGAAACGGTATATCCTGTTCATTTGCTTGCGGCTGAAGCAAAAGCAATGCTACGGATATATAAAATATTGATGTTTATCGAGCATAATCGACGAATGGAACATAATTGGATTAAACGAGATATAAACAAGTCCGTGCAGTTGACTGCACTATATGTACACTAGATGCCAGACAGAGCTTGACTTGATCTGCCGGTATAGTGTATATGCTCATTGAACCCTCCGTATCAACAATCCGCATAGGTTCGAATAGACCTGTGTTTAGGATGAATAGCGTATAACTAACTTCTTTACTTTTGTGCTAATTTCTGACGTTAAATAAAGTTTGAAATGAAATGAAATGGTATGCCAAAGCTAGATATTTATTATGAAAGCTGTTGGTGTTTGGCGGTAAGCTTTATCCGTTGTTGGCCTGTGGCCTGGGGCCCGTTTCACAAAGTGATCTTAGGTACTGGAGGCATTGTGTTGTCATGGTAGTTACGTTCAACTTAAGCTAAGAACGCTTTGTGAAACGGACCCCTGGTGCTGTCAGAGCTAATGGGCACCAGAAAGCCGATTTGGTTTTTAGTATTTACCGTTATGTCTATGGTACTTTCCTTCGCCTATTGGACTGGCACGCAGTCATATGAGTGAAATAAGCCAAAGTAGGGAGTTAAAAAGACAATGAATCAAGTAAACAAACAAACTTGGCATAATAAATTCATGCTTATTTTTTGTTGGTTGACTATGTTAATCTAGTTTCAATAACAACGCAATGGTAAGGCAAAATCACCAGATATACCTATTGTACGGTAATGAAAAATGCAAACTAAGAACAGGAACATACCTGGTGCGAGTGTAATTAAATTCCAATATCAGTCAGGTAAAAAACTAACTGGTGCGCGGTGTTACTGTGTTGTACCGTAAACTGTTTAAAGGGGAAGAAAGTTAAAACACAAAGTCGAGTTCAAAATATAGACCATATATACCAAGGTGTTAATAAAAATGCCATTACATTTTTTGAAGAATTCGTCGTTTTCCACTTAAGGAAACTTGGAATGAAATGCCAAGGCACAATGTATGGTGGACTTTCTATGCCATGTTTTATTTATTTATTTTTTTGTAGATAATAAAAACCAGAGATTTAATTTAACTCCCGCAAAAAATAAACCGTAGAAATGTAGAGAATAAAGCTAAATACAATGCGCAACACTATAATATACAGTTACTCTGGTGAAATGATCAGGACAGGAAATGTGGCGTAAAAAGTCCACCATAGATTTTACCTTGGTATTTCAATTCAAGTGTCTTTCCGTGGAAAATTACAAATTCTACCAAAAATTTGACGGCAGTTTTATTAACACCTGTCTATAGTCTATAATTTGAGTATGACTGCTTTTGTTTTTTTGTTGTCTTCTTTTTTAACCAACACAAGCAACTACATGTATCATGGAATCTGTCTGAGAGTAAATAGAGAAGGCAATAACTTACCCATATAGTACTGCTGCACCCGCTATTGCACCTCCTAATTGGGCTAGGATGTATAACAGTGCTCGTAAAGGCGTTATTTTACTGGTAATCGTCATTGTAAGTGACACCACAGGATTAAAATGAGCATCCGAAATATGAGAAAAGCAATGTGTCAAAGCAAGCGATGTCAATCCAAAACACAACGCAATCACAACGTAACGAGCGTCACTTCTCTGGACGTCACCCACGCCAGAGTAATTTACATCACAAATCATGGTAGAACTGCATCCAAATAAGACGTAAAGAAGGCTCCCGAGACATTCACTGATCACAGCCCGCCAGAAATCTATAC
Source organism: Katharina tunicata (assembly GCA_032466195.1). NCBI lineage: Eukaryota > Metazoa > Mollusca > Polyplacophora > Chitonida > Mopaliidae > Katharina > Katharina tunicata. Next base: position 12,610 of record JAVFBZ010031393.1, read on the forward strand.
GGCGTATCTCCACCTTCATGGCTGCAACTGTCACTTCACACAAGCGTAATTTCCGACAAACCCTTTTCGGCAGAGGCACCGAAGACGGCGTTCGTACATGTGTGTAGGAAGGCATCGTAATCCCAGTATCTTCTTCCAGATGCAGCCGACTGACTTATAAATATTTATATTGGCCTTGTGTTAATTGTATAATCAATAGTGTCGATTGCAGCACAGCGACCTCTGACCTCTGTATAGACTCTACCTTTTAATCAGACTGAGTATGATGTGGGATTAGCTACGCATCGCACCACAGCGATCAATCTTCCAAACCGTTTTTCCATTTTTTGACAGATCCACATTCGTCTGTATTACACGAATCAATAGGGAATAAATCCTTCGCTTTACGTTCTCTTCTATTCCTGAACATTATAAATTGACATGCCTGCAATTGGCGCCTCATGCTGTACAACCCATAATGAAAAGAGCTGTCCAAAACCCAGCAGAAAGAGATACAGGCTAGACGTTTCAATCACATCGTCTTCTTGTCTGAAAATATAGAAAAGTATAAGGAATATGTGAAAAATTCGTCAACATCGGCACACTAAAACAAACTGTTTTAAGTTGGCATTCATAGCAGAACAGGGCCGCATCGTGGTTCAGTTGGTTGATCAATGTACAACTGGTTCCCTTCAATGAACTTGTCGCCCGTATATATATATAGGTATATATACGATCTTCTGTAGGAGTTCGTACTGAGGGTGATCCCTAAAAAGACACCCGCAACGCAAAGTCGTCTTATAACTGATATACCCTTGAGTATACGACACCGAATAGATACATAACTAAACATACACAAATAATCAACTAATATCAAAGGTCATACACCTTATACACATACTTACTGATAAACTCGCTAATTTAAATTAAAGGCCTACTAATTTAGGTAATTCAGCGCTGTTGAACCTACCTGGACATTTAGTTCCCATCAATGTTTCTGGAGGTTAATTAAGTGTATTGGTACATATAAGGAAAATTACCATCGTCTTCTATTATTGTAATTTGGCCGAATTTCTATCAATGTATCTGGCCTACTATAGCCTATATAGAGCCAACGAGATGATTACCAAATCTATGGGGAACTCAAGTCGCTTAGAATGCTTATCCGCAAAGAAACAATTTGCGTTTATGGCAGTGGTGAAGCAGTGAAAATCGGTCTAGTAATAGACAGAAACACGTTTCCTTTTCTACGGAAGGACTCGCGTTTATAGCACCTACGAGGCAGATATAAATAACTTTAAATTGTATCGCTGATTGACAAGAGCTTTTATGGACTGCCGTGTTGATGGTCAATTCTCCAAGAGTCTGTTACGACACTGGCTTCGCTCACACGGCTGTGAGGTCTGTTTCTCTGTTTGTTGGAGGTTATTTCACTCATATGACGGCTTGACAACCCCATGGGTGCATGAAGAAACCAACCGCAACAACAGTGGCAACACAGATTGGATTGGGGTTTTACGCCGTACTCAAGGTTACTTCACTTATATGACGGCTCGAGAGCCCAATGGGTGCATGAAGAAACCAACCGCAACAACAGTGGCAACCTAGATTGGATTGGGGTTTTACGCCGTACTGAAGGTTATTTCACTGATATGATGGTTTGACAGCCCAAATGGGCGCATGAAGGAAACCACCCGCAACAACAGTGAAAAGACAGATTTGGTTGGGGTTTTACGCCGTACTCAAGGTTACTTCACTTATATGACGGCTTGACAGCCCAATGGATGCATGAAGGAAACCACACGCAACAACAGTGGCAACACAGAAGACAACACGATACATTTACAGGACGTAAAACAGGACACCACCGCAAATGGGTTTACTGATGCTCCTTAGCTCAAAGAGAACCAGGGCACAGAGGGCTCCTACCTAATCACTCCCTAGCCGTAAGGTTAATAGATAATGTATATTCATTAACACTGCATTTAACGTCCCTCCAAAGAGTATTATAATTATATGACGGTGCTGCATCGCCGGCGTTTGGTGTAAAACCGGAGGAAGCCTCGTGTAACCCGCCGAGTAATATCCGAAGCGTCCGGATTCTTCCTTCATATACCTGTAAATTCGACGGACAGGGTAGAACTTGTGCAACACACTGGAAGGGGTAGCAGTAGGTAAAGGCACAGACCACTAAGCCACTGCGTGGTCCAATAAGAAACCCATATACGTGAAGCGGTTCTAAAACTACAATTTCAACAAAAATGTCTAAATAAAGAGTACTAACCAGGGCCCAATTGGGTAAAGTCTCTTCCGGCAGATTGAGTCACTAATATCGGATTTGAGTGACGTAATCTTATAAAGAATAAATTTATTAGGCGCGAGTCATGCGTTCCAAGAGCCAGTAATATATTTACGATGCTAATACAATGACAACATGGAATGAAACGTTGTGAATTTCCTCACGTTCAACGATCATGAATTGCTATAGTATTCCCTTATGAATCGCGTACTCAAAGGGTTATTATGGTATCTGCACAGAAAACCCGTGCCAATTTATTTAAGAAGCTATTTGTTGCGGAATGTTGAAGAATAAGAGTTTTTAGATTGTGTGTGTATTTACGCCGTAGCGGCCGTACTTAACGTTATTTTACACATATGACGTTTATTTTTGCAGACATAAACCCATGGAACTTTTTAACTCTCCAATTCTCAACTACCTTTGTGAACATACGCCTAATGAAATATGAGCAGCATCTTTCCTATAGGATCAGTAGGTTCTTTTATATCTTGTTTAAGCGGCATTTAGAAGCTGTGCACATAACACAAAAGATGGCTTTTATATCCAGATTTTATACCCAGAAGTTGTAAATTCACCGTAGGCATGTTTTTGTTCTTGTATACACAAAAGGCAACGATGACTATATCACCACGGAACGTATGTGATAGTAATAGAAGTTCTGGTGATGGTCAGGTCAGATGGTCTCGAATCAGTATCAGGAGATGGCCATGTTCTCGTAAGAGTTAATAGTCTAGACATATTGGATGAGGTCAACTGACTGTCTGCAAATGAATAAGACGAACTCATTGAGGATGACCCTATTAGGTTCTTATGGTAATTCCGGCGAATTTGTTCCTTTGTTAGTGTGCATACTAAAATGTACCACCAATATAATTTCCAAAATTTCTGAGACCTTGCGGAGTTAAGAACATCCATTAAGATAAGACCAGGCCATCAAAATTACAGCGTATGGCAGTGGTGCGTATATCAGGAATATCTTGTTTAAGCGGTATTAAGAAGCTGGGCACATAACAGAAACATGACTAATATGGGTTTTAGTACCAATATACCTGGAAGTTGAAAATCCAGGTTATTCTTTTTTTTTTATCAAAGGGAGTTCCGCTCTACTTTAACTTTCTACTTTCAAACAAAAGCTGCTGACCTGTAAGCATTTTTTATTGATTCGATTGGCGCCTTACATTGTACTCAAGGGTATTCCACTTGTGAAAGACTTTACGCTGATGGTGTATGTCGGAAACCGGAAAAAAAAAACTCTTAATACACCACCCCGCAATCTTTAATAGCGGCCACCGGAAAGTTGTCTTAAATATATAAGGTCGACATTGCGATTCGTCCCCATATCGAGTACAGTGGAGGACAGAGAGGGGTCGAATCCTCAATGAAATGAGCCACGGCGCTGCCCTACATTTTGGGCAACCTTTTTGTCTTTGTAACAGATTGACGACTGCTAATTGTAGTACCGGCTATTGTGTATGGGACAGGTTTCATGCTCTATTAATACCAAGGGACGGATTCCACTATCTTCAGAGTTAATGACCTGTACCTTTGTTGGGTGAGGCCAACTGACCGTCTGGTAATGAATAAGCAGTACTAATTGAAAATGACCCCACTAGACTTCTATGGTAATTCCGTCAAATTTGTTCCATTGTATATGGGCATGCTAAATTCTGCCACCAATCATTTCCTCATCTCCTGAGACCTTAAGTAGTTCGGGTGGTTCACTGAGATAATGACATACCGTCTACATTTCTATGAATGTACTATGAAAAGCATATGTGATGCACAGAAAATGTGTTTCATGTTTTACATCTGGAAGTGACAAACAATTAAAATAAGCATGCAGCTGTATCTTTCTTTATCTTTTTCGACAGTTTTCTTAGTGATATGTAAGAATTATAGACCGAATAAAAGATGTCTATATTTAAAACCCAACAATTTTATAAAGTCTGATCATATGGAAATCCTTTACTCTCGCATAACCTGATGGACTATTTATATATAACGCAATTTAGACAGAGTTGATCACACAAAAACACGCGGAATTGTTTTCAGGCTGAAACGAGAACTGCCAAAGCTCGGCACACTGTAACTGATACGCGCTAAGGCCTGTTTTGGAGCTGCCGCTTGTCATAATAATGTGCAGTGGAAGCTTGACCCAAATTTCGTCTTTCCCGTCTATCTTAGCCGCTTCCAAATTCACAGTTGTATTCAATAAAGGATGTCCAGAGAATTACCTTCAATTGAAGCTTATTGTAGGCAGCTCGTAAACAATTTGGTCTATTAGTTAGCTAAAGAGTTAGAATTGTTTATGTCTCCCTAGTGGGCCCATAAACACAAATTGGTATAATTAAATTTGGCCTGAATTCCTACTGTTCGTCATAAAAATCTGTGCCAATCGAAATCTAAGAAGACTGTAACAAAGGGAACAGAAGTATTTAAAAGGTAGGAATAATACCAACTTCCGGGCCAAATTACCATAATAGAAGAGACACGGGTCATGTAAAATGAGAATTACAATTCTTTATTACTTGCATGGTTCATGAGACCCCAATTCTAATACAAGTGTTTTATTTATTTATTTGATTGGTGTTTAACGTCGCACTCAAGAGTTTTATACTTATATGCCGACTTTGCGTTGCCAGTGCATGGTGGAAAACCAAGACGAAACCTCGTAAAAACTATCCCGCCATCTCCGCAGCCACCGGAAAATCACCCTTATATACCTTTTGGCCACAGGGGGATTTGAACCTATTCCAGTACAGTTAAGGAGGCTCGGTAATCCCAATACCTCAACTGTACCACGTCTCGCCCCCTAATGCAAACAGGAATTTAGATGACTGTATTCCTTTTTTTCTGTAAGTATATATTATTGCGCCATAATACGTTCTGTCCTGAGAGGATGTTTGATACATTTTAAAAAATTGGATTTGAGGATGCATCTGGGGTAAAAAAAAATATCACATAAACAAAAAGCAAAATGCACTTATTATAATTGGCATACCATATATAGATTCTTCATAGCTCGTTGAATTCTAGCGACAAGCTATTTATTCAATCTACAAACTGGCAAATATGAGGCAAATGCAACGTTTTATCTGTATGACCATAAGATGGTCTAGCACATATATTTGTTCCCCGTTAAGAGACCAGCGCCCAAAAACAAACCCATGTCAATTTAGAGTTGAAACCATGGGTCGAAGGGTATTGTTTACTGTCCGATGTAAGACGATATTGCGAGACAAAAACTGGTAATAGATGCCAGAATGCCCAAATGACCGTTTGTAGCTGTTAGACCCACACAGTCTGAGCGATAGTTTAAACTCGCGAACCAAGAGGTGAGGGGGATCTGTGGACCAGAAGGGTAAGCTGTAGTAGTGTGAGCTCTGGACCTCTGGATATTTTTTGTATTCCAGAATAAACGCAACTATGTATCTTATACTACCAGTCCCGCGACCATGTATCCAGTTGGTTTGTAACATATAATTCAGTGACAATCTAAGGTTATTCATGTCAGTATTAAGACAGCAAGCCACAGAATGATAAGTCTTCGAAGTTACTACAAGAAAAGATAAGAGTCGACTTTAGATAAGTCGCCCAGTAATACGATTCAGGCATTTAGAACTGTTCAAGAAGACTAAGCCAATACTGCTTCTTGTTCGAGGAATCTCCTTGAATGCACGAATATACTCATAATTATTGGCGGAACTACTGGCTAAATGAACCTTAATAAACGGATTAGGACCTGTATTCAATACTACAGCTACTTCCAGACGACCACAATTAAATGTGGATGGCATCCAATGACATGTTCTGCAGACGGTCGTCGTCTTAAATTTAATTATATGGGATGTATGGTGCTGAAAGTATCTACATAACTGGCCTGCTAGTCTGCTAGCCCGAGTTTGAATCCCGGTAGAAGCAAGCAACTTTTTCTTACTCTACATTTATACAAAAATATATAACTGACATGAATAGCATGAAGATAGTCTCATCTAAGAAATACATATTGGTAACTAACTGGATACATGGTTGTAGAAATGGTAACAAAAGATAAATTCATTTCAATGGATTTTATTCTGGCATAAAAAAAAAACTTAAAATCCAATAATGATTTACACTAACTGCTCACATTATTTGAAACATGGTGTACTGTGATCTATATATTTCAGAAGTCATAAAACTTTATTGTAGCCTGTTTTGGCGGCAGCCAATAAACAGCAATCTTCTTAGGGTTGAGTTGACTTGATACCGAATTGATATTAATTACCCTGTACAAATTAAAAACAATGGACTATATGAACCCGAAAAAAACAAAAAAAACAATCTAAATCTAAATAGCGTCAATAATGTTTTACTACATAGAGAGACGAATGTTGTATAGGACTTTCAAAGTAATATGTTAATTATTGCCAGAGATACATGTATGGCTCGGTCAAAAAAAAGAAGAACAAACAATTAATTTTGATAAATTATGGAGGAATTTGCATAATTCCGTGATATTGTTTCCATGTTGAACACCAATATAAAAGATGTTATATGTAAGTTTAAAAACTCTACGCTAAATACATGTAGCAGCCAAGATGCAGCACGGACAAGTTTCTCGGACGGACGGACATATGGGCAGAAAAGGTAAAATCAATATCCCTCCTCTCATACGAAAGGGAAGAAAGGGGGGGGGGGGGGCATAATTATCTTCGGAACAGCATTATCCTCCTATTATCCCTTAGAGAAAGGTAAACTTGTATCAATCTTATTAGCAATTTGATCATGCCGTGACAATTTGAAACGCGCAACAAGTTTTTAAAAATACAAAATATCAAAGTGAAAACAATGTGTAACCCAACACTTATTTTCGCGCGTCACCCTAGTCAGATGACGATTGGGTCTCTGATCACCGAGGAACGCTATGAAACATACTCAAGAAGCGTGACTGTAAAATGACAGCTTTAATTGATTCACGTCGTGGTTTGGTTCCAAGACGTCAATTTTGACAGTATTAAGGAAATTGTTAAGTGGGTTAATTTCCTGTTCTCTATGGAAGAAAACAGGTTTACATTTCTCAATGTCCAGTAACATTATAGAATTTCGAAAAAGGACTGGGACACATTGAGGATGTAAAACCCAGCGTTATGCTCACTTGTGTGACAGTCCGTGGTAACAGTAAAACAAAAATGCGGAAAAACTTCCAACCCGAGTCATGTTGACGGGCGTTTATGTCATGCTATATCACTAAGCTGAAATCTGTGATAAACTCGAACAAAGACATAACAAATCAGTTGGCAGGAATGACAACCGAGTTGACAACCTGCAGTGACTAATAACTGTTATAACTACTCACCAGTACAGATTACTTTCCATCGCTAGAAAACACCAAAATAAAAACCGATGATTTGGGCAAATTGTAAGCTAAAGACTGGCAGTTGTATCTACAGAAAAGTACAATACATCAGCTATTCCATGTTGCCATAGAAAAAAAAACCAGAAAGACGTTTTCAAAAAGCTGCCATTTTCCAATTGTTTTTAGAAACAATAAAAGTGAAATTAATGTGAAGGCCACACTAATTGCTGTGAATTCTATACTATGAAAAGATCACGACTGGCCCACAAATCACCAGATATGCCGTAATCAAACACTGTACAGTGAAAAATGTATTATAAAGCAAAAAATACCTTACAATAATGTCGTCCCAATGGCCACAGAGACTCGCGGGTTTTAGTAATCCAAAGTTAAAAACCAACAAAACAAGAGATGTCAAAGGCATCATATATACTTACGGGTTATTTTTTACAATTTGATAAATTTTCACCTTTCCAAGCGTACTAAGGTAAACTACAGGATTGATAACGATTTAAAAAAAAAATGAAAATTTAGAAGTTCTAGAAAAATTCATTCCGAGGAAACTTTACAAAAATATTTCTTATTCAAATGATTTGTAGCTATTTCAATTTTAAACTATTTATAACTTGGAAACTTGCATTTGCATTTCTTTCTGTTTCTAGCATTTGATAAGGATCTTTTTTGACTGTTTTATAAGAAAAATAATTCCAAAGTGTCTCTGTTAATTGACGACCTGGTGGCTTATTACGCGCATGAACATTGTACTAAAACTAATTTGTAACTTGTCGACGGAGTGTGCGCTAATTTAAATATACTGAAACTATCTAACAAAAGGAACGAGAAAGAAAATAGGCAAATTAATAAATTGATGCGCATAATAAACCGTTTATTCCTTTAGTCATTGGAATTCACACCCGATCTTATAATCATTATATCGTTTTAAGACTTACCTGGTGTAGAAAATGCCTCCTTTCTATACTACTGATTCGTTGGCCAAATAACAACACATGTTAAACTTATTTATCTTAACAGCAATTATAGGACACATTTGGGAGTGGAAGTACATCCTTAATATCATCCATAACAGATATACAAGAAAAAATGTCTCCTTCTGGATTCTCCGGAAATAAGTTGTACGGTTTTTGCCGCCGTGGTGGTCCTTTTCCGATTCATTTGCCAGAGACGTCTGTTTGTTGTCAATTAAACATTATACAGGCAAGGAGGAAAAACGTAGGCTTAGTAATGTAATAACATTTCAATATGAATTCCTCAATGTTAAATAAATGTCCCCCCGTGGAGACGTAATGTTTACACGCAAATGCTTTCGTATTTTTTTCAAGTACAAATACATTTTTGGGTGTGCCCCTCCGGCCTCCACTCTCCTCCAACCCCTCCTCCCCACCCCCTTAAAAAGCCAGATAAAAAAATTAAAAAGTTGAACTGACGATTTGACGTTAAAACAAAATAAATTCGTATAGGGCCTGTAAGTCACGTCCTGTGATACACGAGGTTTAACGAGATTCGTTCTAATTACGTGTACATGCTACTTTTATTTTAGTTATAACATCAGACGGGAAGTTTAAGAGATGACAATTGTCCTGCCCGGACCTATATCTGTACTAAACCAAACTAATGTACCGTGCTGAAAGACCGCTATTCCAGACATACGGCCACAGTCTCACGGATGTAAGTTAGTAATGGCGAGCAAGTATATATATCTCAACTCTGAATAAACATTTTATGCTGACATTTCAGTAAGGCGTTTCCATTAAAATTGTTCTTTCCTGCACTCTAAATCAAGCGGGACTGTTTTTGTATACGTTTCATCACCTACCCTTTGTACACAGTATTAAAATCCGACTTGTAAAAACAAGACGGAAGCGTGACGAAAGAAAGGCGATGATAGCCCTAAAGCAGATACACTTGAAAGCATATTTCCATAACAGCGCAACTGAGGTATACAGAAAAACATGCATTTTCCTGCTATAACGCAAGTCAACTAATCTATTCCATGCAATAATAATACGATTGGAATTTAACTTTTAGTACACTCTTTGCTCAAAACCAGAATTAAGGTCATGTGACTGAGATAATGAAGGCGACAGCTAGTGGTCATGATGGGAGATATCCAAATGAAACTAAAACGATACCAAATAAACTCGGCTGAATTTATTAAATTAGTTGTTGTTGGAATTAATACATTTAAATTTTAATCAGCATTTTGAATATGTAGGTTTAAAATCGATCCACGTTTTCTTAAGCAATGAGTCAGCTACATGTACAAGTATTGCCTACATTCATTATGTGTCACCTTTAAGTGTTTGTATTTTTTAACAGTGAGCTTAAGGTGATCGGCAATTTGCTTTAAGATCTGGCAATTTGTGAAGGTAGAATATATACAAAAAGGACAGAAAGAAACTGCCTAACATAAGATTCCAAACTTCTGGTCAGTATAAAGATTTAGCCGGCTAATGACAGTTATTACGGTAACAATCAGGTAAACCAAAATTAGAATCCCGAATTGTGGTTATTTAACGTCTGGTGTAGTTATGTTTTCTTTATGATACGCGAAAATAAATTATACATGGAATATATAGTAAATTAAATTTATACGCTATATGAAAAACAGTTTTGTGTGTAAGGCCTACCTGTCAGGCCGCGACTGTCACACAAGCCCTTAATCCGAATCCGTCAAACATTTGGTTTTCACTTAATTTCGATAGTTTGTTTGTTTGACATGGGTTTTACGCAGTACTTAATGCAGTTTCACTTAGCTGACGGCCTGCTAACCCAATCGGTAAAGGAATTTACCACCCTTAACTAAACTTGCAACTAGCATTGGAAGGACCAAGCTTGATAAATTCCGATCTTGCCTTTATTAATAATAAACCACCACATCATGCAGGTTTGCTCCTGTTGGACAAGGACACGACACAACAAAACGTCTTCCTGATGTCCATAGGCATTGAGTGCACCAGGCTACAGGAAGCTCACATTAACCATCCACCCCTAAATTTAATAATGGGTGACCCCACCAAAAATTACGAAAGAAACTATTTTCTGATTCTGGCGGACTACTACGATAGTCTTTCGATTTATGTTAGAGTTTCTACTCCAGTCATACTATGTTAACATGTTGTAAACCAGTAGTTCCACAGGTTTGATTGAATTTGATCTGGAAAGAATCCGAACAAGGAGCTCATTCCCGTCGTTTTAAGTAATTTACTTTGTCTTTCATTATGTCAGTTTCTGTATATTTAGTTGAACCAATGAGGGTAAAATATAGCCCATATAGGCTTTTATACTAGGTATCAAAATGATTTAGTTTTTCAGACCATCTGTAATATCAATACCAAAACCTACCTGCAGTTAGCAGCGATAACTCCTCTACAAAAGACAAAACGTAGACCCCTAATTGTTTAGACTATCACTTCTTCAGACCGATAAGAAAATATCCTGGTGGGTGTAAATGAAAGTATAGACCCATTCCTCTCTGCAATGAAGCGGTATAAAACTATCTGCAACTAAAGCTGTGTTGTCGACTTACCTACACGTTGGCTACACCCCGATAATTGGGGAAGCACTTAGCGAGAGTGGTGTCTACGGTAAAAAGGCCCGCTGTGTTCCCTTCTCTCTCCGCCTGAGAAAGTAACTCTACCCGGGCCATATGCACACCATATTCCGTCTGGTTTCGTCGAGGTTCGACAAGAAAATAACTGCTTTCCCTGTAGACTAACTCGCCTGACTGATGGGTAGGTCTGTGATACTGGTTGGGAGGGGGCGGGCGGATGGCTGGCTGGATACTAAATAGGGGGTGGGAAGTTCTTTGTTTTAGCACAGCATTGACGTTTACAACAGTATACAGTGCTGACGAAGCTTCGGGAACTAAAAGAGCTGCTATGTGAATTTTATACACACACACTGTAGAATCTTTTTAATTTCACATTTTTTAATTTCTTTCCTTTCGGTTTAATCTCGATGTACATAGATGTTTCAGACCTATCTATTTTTGTATAAATGTAGAGAAAGAAAATTTAGCTTACCTCCACCGGGGTTCGAACTCGGGCCTCTGGCATCCTGTGCCCCGATGCTCTCTGAGCTAAGCGGCATCAGGAAACCGATTTGTTGTGGTGTCCTGTTTTTCGTCCTGTAAGTGCGTTGTGAGGTCTTCTGTGTTGCCAGCGTCGTCTGGGTGGTTTCCTTCACCTATTGGCCTGACACGACGCCATATGAGTACAATAATTAACTTTAAGTACAGCGCAAAACCCCAAATCACATAAACAAACTAATGTATGTATTTTAACTTACGAAGAGAACATATTGTGTAACTATATAGTTTTTTAGTTTCTGAAATTTTGATAATGCCTTACGACTACAGAAAATAACTAAAAATCTGTCGCCACGAGCTCATCGGACGCATAATTAATACTACTATTATGAAATACCGTAAACACAATAAAATAAATTGCTGTAGAGAAATTCAATGACAAGCAAAAGAGTAAGATATTTTGTTTAAACCATATCGTTGGCTTCAGGTTCGCGTCGTGCTTAAGGCAATGACACTACACAAATCCAGCACAGGAGGCGTAATCGATGCACCAAAGATGCGTACAGAAAGTTCAAGTATTTTAAAGAATATTGCTAACAGTTTATAATGGATGATTCAAATGTAAGTGATAATTCGCTCTATTAAAAGTCCGATGTATGGACCCGTGACGTCACTACCAATATTCAAAATAGCTCGTTATCCGTTATGCTGACTTTGGGGCCTATAAAATACGGGCATTATGTCTTTACAATTACGCATGGAAAAAAGTGAAATCTGGTCGAAAATTGCTGGACTTTCATATTTTCGCATTCATATTCTAAATCGTTATAGTATTTATAAAACGCATACGATTTTCCGAGATCAATCTGGAAAAATTGATTTAAATCAAAATCCTTACTCAGAATAATGTTATTTTCATGCTCTTTCGACGAACAAAACAAAGCACAACACAAAACAGAGATATTTTCTTTTGTTTTAATCTGCTTTTCATAAAAGATTTAAAAAAAGCGTATACGGAATAAAATATAGTACACTATATATTTAAGACTATAAATTTGTTTGGCGTTTTCGACTGTACTTCACATTTGCGTTTCTTATAAAAAAAAAAAGAAGCACCATGGATAGCGACACGTGTGTGTAACTTAAGCATTATGTAGATCCGGAAACGGTTGCTCAAAGCAGCATTAGCCGTAAATACCAGGTTAATTCACTGAGAGCGGTATTAAAGATAGGTCTTTAAGATGCCGTGAGGTCATCTAAGCTAGTATTACATTTAATACCTCTTTGAGCACCAGGCTCCTGGTTATGTAATTTGCTAGTCGATACAGAAGAGCTGTTGTCGTGTAAAACATGCAATGACATTATGTGTCGTGTAAAACTAAAAGTAAATACATTTTGTGGCTGCTTGTTTATTTGAATGCTGCTAACACATGGTATATGTTTACGTTTATTCAAGTCAGAATCCATTCAGGCCAAAGGCCCAATTACAGGTCTGATAACAGTTTAAAATGTAACGAACACAAAAAATACATATTGACTATAAAATCAGAATAGAAAATGTTATAAGCAACAAACATTTTTTCCTAATGATGTTAGAAAGTATCTTATAAATTTAAAGGGATTATATTTTCAAAAATATCTATAAATATACAGATCAAGACATTAAAATGTTATAAAACAAAACAAAACATTGTAAATATTCACGATAATTACCACAAGTGATTTAAAAGGTAAACAATTAATTATCATAGATAAATAAAAATAACTGTGTAATAAATAAATACTGTTGAGCACATACTATTTGTATAAAATTTATTTTATGGATCTTTTAAAAGCAGAAAAATTTATGTGTGCTCCCAACTTCTAAATGCCACTTAAACAAGCTACTTAGATACTGCTTTACATCATTGTTTTCCACCCAAATTAGGTTATTTCATTTAAATCATGGTGGTTAATAATAATGTATAAATGATGGAAAACCGACTAAAGCTTGTCCAGGCCTCCCTGGAAGTCATATAGGCGGATGTTTTCAAACAGTCAGGGTTGCATATAAAACAAATCATATTGACGGGAGAAACAATTGACTTTTTTCTTTAGGTCTGTCATATAGTGGCAATAGAAACCATTGTTATCTAAATTAAAGTCTTATATCAATAAAAACGAACATGCGTGGCATTATTATGACATGAGGTTTGTTTGTTTTGTGGGGCGATGCAACGTTGTAAGGAGATGAAAGAACGGACCGGATGTCTGAAAACAATAGAACTCTTTTGAAGATTTTAGAATTGTTGTCACAGTGGAATTCAAACCATCGAACATGTCAACAATTAGTTGAACTTTTAGCGTTTGATGATTGGCTTTGTCCGATATGTGACCCATATTCTCTCTTAAACCGACAATCACATATCTGACAAAGACATTCACCAAACAATAAAAGTGAGAATGTATATTTACAAACCGGTCACACTAGAAACATTTGAACGTTCATTTTGATACAAATATTTATGGGTCAGGATAAACAGGCACGCCTTCCCTGTGAGGTGTTCCTGTGTATCCTGTCCCCTAAATATGACACCCCTAAATATGTCCCCTAAAAATTGGACAGAGGCGTTATTGAAAGTGTAACCAAACAGCTGTACTTACATTTGAATAGACCTTCTCGCCTTTGATTGTGACTTTCGGAGAATAAAACATTTACACAGTCATAATATACAAATGTTTTAGTTGAGGCTGCTAATTTTGGCGTTAACTTGCTTAACGTTTGGTTGGGAAGTAACAGGAAGTAACAAATACATATAGACAGCAACAAGACTGATTACATGACGCAGTATCACTACAGCAAGCAGTGTATTTTATATTTCTGTATCTTTATTATATACTGCGTACTGCATATATTAAATCGATACAAAGCAATATGCCATACTTGTGTAATGTGTAATTTTAAGTTTATTCACTTACCAATTTGTACATGTCCAATTTTGGTGATTTCCAATTCACTTCGGAAGAATCGAACTCTCTGCGATAATTTATGTATTCAAAAATGCCAACCTCGCGCATTGGTAACATTTACAAAGTAATTTTGTTTGTCATCGAGAGTAGCAAGATGGCGGACAAAACTCTCTTCAAAACTGTTTTGCAATTATTGATGTGGAGTATGTTTTTGACCATCAGAGTTACTTCAAATATAATATTTTGATATAAAATTACGCAAAGAACTGAAGAAAATGGAAAACACATTGCAACAAGACGGTAAGTGCAAGTTTAATGGATGTGTCCGCATCTCTCTGTACGATGCACACATTATTACAATGATTAAGCCTCGCATTCTTCTCTAGCAATACCGGCATGTCTACAATGTTCAGTGTCAGCTGAGTAATATGAGGGATCCAACAATGATATAAAATCGGATAAAACAATGTGATAACGAATAACTAATTAATGGGATCAATCAATAATCAAACACATGGATGATCTTTGTATGAGACTTGAATGTAATGATGCGTTGAGAAAGGCATCCTTTCAATGCGCGGGTGGTTAGATGGGGGCTTCCTAGCTTAGTTATTGGGCTTCCTTAGCTAAAGGTCATTAGGAAGCCGATTTGGTGTGGTGTCCCGTTAATGCCCCGTATTGTCTTGATTGTTGCTAGTGTCGTTGAGGGTATTTGCGCCACCCATTGGGCTGACACGTTATGATATGAGTGAAAAAACATTAATTCCCGTACGAAACCCGAATCAAGCCAACAAGCGAATCCTCTCAACTCACTTGCTCGGAAGGGAGGCAATATAGCCCTACACATGTCGTTTTTTGTTTCCCCTCCAGTTGTCTCCCCTGCATCATTTATTAAACAAAGCATCTACATTTATACAAATATATATATAAACTTATCTCCCACCTACACAAAATAAAAAGGTAGCAAAAAACCCAGCATTTTTGCAGGAGCAATTAGCACCCTGTAGATAACATATACAATTATTTATAATATGCGCGAGGCCCATAAGCCATGGGACCATGATACCCTCTGTGCGGGAAATGAATGTCGTGTGTGGGGAATAAAGCCTCAAGCAGCAATAAGGCTGATAATGTTATGGAGTTCAATCTAATCTAATGTTAATAAAGAAAATAGCTTGATCTCGTTCAGTATATTCGTAAGGCAAATGATTACAAACAAAAAAGAAATTGACTTCTTGTATCCAAGCGCATTATTGACGTTATCCAGAAATGACTGACTGTCTGAGTACGATTAGTGAGGAATTAGGAGTGACATCGACTGTCGTTATATCAAAAAATATAATAACATTCTGGTATAATACTTTATTCAATTTGACTCGAATTAAATCCATATGAATTTATTGTAATAATAGATTTGTTATTAAAATAGACATCAAATGTTTTGAATATTATTATGGTCCAATACAACAGAACACACATTGTTAATTAACTCGAGATCAATTCTGTGGATGACAACTTCTGGTATTTTTATGCCATCCATGAAGCCCCGAGTTACGCTAAGTGTCTCAGCTTGGATGTACCTCTACAGGAATACATGAAG
>JAVFBZ010031405.1:0-10936 GCA_032466195.1 Katharina tunicata
TTATTTTACAATAAATATTGTAAATATATAAAATCGCTGATCGTTTTCTTTCTGTTTGGTGTCTACCGTAACATAATATTTCAAAACAATGCCAGTTGTTTTATCAAGTAATGACAAATCGTTGAAATATAACTTGATAAAAATCGGTAAAATAAGATCAAATATCCTGTATAGCCTAGGAATGAAGAAGATGTCATCCACGTGAACGTTCTTATTATCCTTGTATAATCACCTATTTCCAAGTGAGTCTGGAATGGTAATAACACCGTCATATAAGTGAAATAACCTCAAGCACCGCGTAAAACCCCAATAAAACACGCAAACAAACAACAAAGTTTAAGTGGAAGCAGCGCCAACAAACTATACCATAATTAAGGTTAACCCGTTAAATTTTAAGTCTTTTTATTTTGGCGATTTACAATATATTCTGTGTCCGTTTCCAGATAGTAGACTATGTTCTTACATTTAGGGTATATAGTATTTAACTAGATGCCGAGTTCTGTATTATTATCAGTCTACTACGCAATCCATATTTAACTTGTTCAATTGAGTGATTTCGAATTCTGTTGGAAAAATTGACCTCTCTGAGATAGTGTATGTATTAAAAATGCCAATCTTGCGCATAATAGGTATCATTGATAAAGAAATTGTATTTGTCAACGAGAGTAGCAAGATGGCGGCATAATTCGAAATCTCCCTCAACAACTCGCATCCTGTTTTCAAGTTATTGCTGAAGAGAATAGACAATAATGCAATGAAAACAGACGCTTATTGTAAGTTATGTGTCTGGGTCGCCCAATGCGGTGCGGACATTACAATGATTTGCATTGTACAGTTCTGTGGCTAAGAATTTACCCAACGATTTAACCAACTTGTAGAAATTTCTGATGAATTAATTGCCGAATGCCGATCAATACTATAACAGGTCCCTACAACTCACCCTGAATCCCTGTTTACAAACTCACCTATAGCAGGTCCCCACAACTCTCCCTGAATCCCTGTATATAAACTCATCTATAAGCAGATCCCCACATCTCTCCGTAAATCCCTGTTTACAAACTCACCTATAACAGGTCCCCATAACTCTCCCTGAATCCCTGTATATAAACTCATCTATAAGCAGATCCCCACATCTCTCCGTGAAACTCTGTATACAAACTCACCTTTAACAGGTCCCCACAACTCTCCGTCAATCCCTGTATATAAACTCATCTATAAGCAGATCCCCACCACTCTCCCTGAATCCCTGTTTACAAATTCGCCTATAACAGGTCCCCACAACTCTCCGTAAATCCCTGTATATAAATTAACCTATAACAGGTCCGTACAATTCTCCCTGAATCCCTGTTTACAAACTCACCTATAGCAGATCCCTACAACTCTCCATTAATCCCTGTTTACAAACTCACCTACAACAGGTCCCCACAACTCTTCCTGAATCCCTGTATAAACTCATCTATAAGCAGATCCCCACATCTCTCCGTAAATCCCTGCATATAAACTCACCTATAACAGGTCCCTACAACTCTCCCTGAATCCCTGTTTACAAACTCACCTTTAGCAGATCCCCACAACTCTCACTGAATCCCTGTATATAAACTCACCTATAGCAGGTCCCCACAACTCTCCCTGAATCCCTGTATATAAACTCATCTATAAGCAGATCCTCACATCTCTCCAAGAATCCCTGTTTACAAACTCATCTATAACAGGTCCCTACAACTCTCCCTAAATCCCTGTATAAACTCATCTATAAGCAGATCCCCACAACTCTTCGTAAATCCCTGTATATAAACTCACCTATAACAGGTCCCCACAACTCTCCGTGAATCCCTGTTTACAAACTCACCTATAACAGGTCCCCACAACTCTCCGTGAATCCTTGTATAAACTCATCTATAAGCAGATCCCCACAACTCTCCGTAAATCCCTGTATATGAACTCACCTAAAACAGGTCCCTACAACTCTGCCTGAATCCCTGTTTACAAACTCACCTATAACAGGTCCCCACAACTCTCCCTGAATCCCTGTTTACAAACTCACCTATAACAGGTCCCCACAACTCTCACTGAATCCCTTTATAAACTCATCTATAAGCAGATCCCCACATCTCTCCGTAAATCCCTACATATAAACTCACCTATAACAGGTCCCAACAACTCTCCCTGAATCCATGTTTACAAACTCACCTATAACAGGTCCTCACAACTCTCCCTGAATCCCTGTATATAAACTCATCTATAAGGAGATCCCCACTTCTCTCCCTGAATCCCTGTATACAAACTCACCTACAGCAGGTCCCCACAACTCTTCGTGAGTCCATGTATATAAACTCATCTATAAGCAGATCCCCACATCTCTCATTAAATCCCTGTATACAAACTCACCTATAGCAGGTCCCCACAACTCTCCAGCAGCCTGACCAAACTGGTTACGACTCAAATTCAATTCCCTCAGATACTTGTTTTGCTGTGATAAAATAACATATACAAGCAATGAATTATCTTGTAGGTGCTTTACTTAAAAATTTGTAGAAAGATTAAAAGTGTTTGGACAATCTTGATACATCCGATCTTGTCTTCATAATTCCAGAATATCTTGAAGGGTTGAGAGAGTTTCCCCTGGTATCACGTTTATATACAGTGAAATGCGCGACCGACCGTCCACTGGCAAATCAACAGGCTTTTTAGTTTTCCTTCGGCTCAAATATTTTTTACGGAAGTGTCTCACATATCTGAGACTGACAGATATGTATTTACTGTATTAAACACTGATATTCTTTCGTAACATAATGCAAGTTCATCGCTATACAAAGGTATGTTTAATACTTTCAGTTCATCAAGAGGTAGGCCTTCTCTGTAAAGATTACCCTTTGGCCATCTAAAATACCGTTTGTGCCGCTCAATCACTGGCTTCACGATTTGTCACATTTTCGGTAGTCCAAGTCACATGGATTCGAATCAATTTTTGACCTGTACACATTTTTATGGATGACACATTCTTTATTTATTGTATGCCTGCACCTCCACGCTTGGGTCTTAAGTCTTCTTAACAAGCCACCTCGGCTTATCCCTTCCAACGACAGTAAATAGGACCAATAATAAATTGCGAATAATGCGTTTACTTGAACTTAAAAATTATCTTAAATTTTGAAACTTTTGTACTTTTTCTCAGCCGATCATGGATCATTGCAATGGGCAATCTCCTTAGTCAATAAATAAAATCCTATTTGTGTGTTATTGCAAGTAACAAGGATACATAGTTTCCTCTCAAATGAAAAATTTGTGTTGGATCAAAAATTATTTGTAGCACTTTTATAATTCTAGTCTTTATACGTCACAGTGAATTAAAATTATAGCTTGAAAACATGTTCCGTTTACCATTACAAAGAGAACAAACGAATCGCATACGAGTGTTGTTGTTGGAACTATCCAGACGTAGCTCAACTCGCTCAACATGAACAAAAATCCATAAAACATCATCGCCAGAATTAAACAACTTTACTAGTGAATGGGTACAATTTTTTCAACAAAATGCGTAAGTTCAACAACAGTTTTGTTTATAAATATTCTGTCATTTGTATACATGTGCCTCTGTTTACATTGAAATTGATCACTGTCAATCATACTGTCAATGGGAGTCAATGGAAGACTAAATTGCTTTACACTTGAGACCTCGTGGAACGGGATTTGGCCCCAATCTGCCCCGGTGGTGAATCACAAGTCACCATAGGAGGTTTACCACCGTTGGTGTTTGGATAACAAACGGTACCATCAATTTGGACCGTGGAGCTATATTTGTAGCTTGGTTATTTCTACCATAGAAAGCCTGCCGTCTCAAAGCTTTTGGCCGATTCTCAATACTTCGATTGTTGTTCAAATGGGTACTGTCCCTGAAGTGTAACACACTTCCATGTAATGTTATCAAACTATCAGCTTTCTAGATAACCTACCTCAAGACAGTCAATAAAAACTTGTGTATCGGCCTCTGTGAAGTTGTTATCTGCAATATAAGAAGACGTGTTAATAAAGCCAGGTATCAGTTGAAAAGGAAAAACAAAACAATTCACAAAAGAATTAATAAGAGATGTCGCACGTGAAATGGATTTAACATATACTATGGCAGCCACCTGTGCAAGTCGATCAAAACAGGAGTTCAAGTTCTCTTACAGAAGGCATTTTAGAGATGATGAAGTAACCAGTTATCAGCAGCAGCTAGCTTTCCAACGTAGACAAGTTATAGGGATAAAACATACACTGTCAATTCTTCATGCACTACTTTTCACGCATTGGCTTTTTCCGTTTAAAGCAGCTTTAGCTGACGAGTCTCATCCTTGGAATAGTGAGTAAATGTGTAGTGTCTAAAAATAGTATAGTAGAATGCAATTTAAACAACTGCAAGGGTAACAATCTGGGATAAGTTGTACCAGTCTCGGGTAACAACAAGTAGGCCTACATAGTTACACAGTCGTAATTAAAACACCTTCATACAAGCCTATAAGGAACGAACTATTGCTGTCATGATACGCCTTATCAAGATGTAAAATTTCATTCAAGCATACTTCAACATGCAAAAATTATACAAAAACAATTCTTTTTTGTAATACAAATTGTTGAATTATACAAATATGCTTCTTCTCCTAACGCTGTTAATTTACCAGATGACGACCGTATTTGTTACGGCAATCTACCGGAAACTATACAAGACGTATAGCTTTTTTTGTACAAAGCCTTAATTATATATATAGGCGTCAATAAACTGTCAAAGCGCCAATAAACGAATATGATGTCAACAAACTATTAAGGCTTCTAAGAACTGTAAAGGCGTCGAGTTAGCAAACCTATCAAGGCGAGCAGAAATGGGTGAATGACCTACCAAGTAATAGACAAGGTGTCAGTCGACTATCAATTCCATTTGGTGCGAAAGTGTCCAGGAAACCACGCAATTATTATTATAATCAGATATAACTACGGTTAAAGAGAATTGTCCTATAAATAAATACCTGCCAGGCTGATCTTCCTTAGACCGGTGTTAGTGGATAACATCTTACACATGCTCCCAGCCCCCAGTGACCCTAATCGGTTTCCGCACAAACTCTATAACACAGACACTAAAAAGTTATAGACTTGATTTCACATATCTTAAATTTCACATCACCATTGCTTGAGGGATATATTTCATAACTGTTTTTGGATCTATTTTGTTTTACAAATACGACTTTGAAAAACATTTGACTAATGTGTCAATTTAATTTGTGAGCTTTGGCTACCTAACTTTCAAATAGCTTTAATGAAAATCGCCCAATAATATTTAATGAATTCTATAAATAATAAACTTAATTTTCTTCTTATTTAAACAGGAAAAATAGCTAGACATTGGAATAATCTGTGGCCGTCCACGTACTATTTCCGTGATGTAGTCGTTGTCCTCAAGCATCCTAGCCATGGCTTGTCCGCCCTCACCACCAATCCAGTTACCGTCAAGATTAAGATGTTCCAGCGTCACATTGTCCTGCAATACAATTTGTACATCATAACACATTAAACATACACACCCAAAATTTTGATATTTCGACTAATTCCGTTTGCCTTGATTTTTACAAGATTTGATGTTTGTTCAAAAATTAAAACAGTGACGTCAATAAAAAAAGTATTTATTGGGTACAGAGCCTGTACGGACCAGGAGAAATATAGCAGTTATTTGAATTTAACGTTAAGAGGGCAGGCCACATTTGCTCAGAATGAATTTGATCCAGCCGCGGTGAATGACCTTGTTTGTAACGAGCCAACATTTTGAACCTTGTAAGGGGTGTGGCTAACGTGGTTGACTAGGAGTGACTAAAAAAAATCCGTTTTTAGTTTTTTAGTTATTAAAAAACTCTCCTTCGACCTACAAATTTGATGTTGGAATTATTGGAAAGCCTCTTACTTGTACTTCTTGAGGAAAATATCAATTTTTCATGAGATTCTGTGAGGGTGCAAAATTCAGAACTTGTGAGTGCGAATGTTACTTTAAGTATTACATATTAAATTGGTTTCAATCATGTTCATTATTTAAAAGTCCATTTACCATAATAGGTTCTTAAAAACCTGGGCTTCATTCAAACAGGGAATGGATTCTGCTCGTACGAAAAGAATACTGTAAGTTTATTCTTTGGGTGTTCGGTTACTTCACTAATAACTTTATTTCAACAGAGTTAACTCTATGATGTAATACAAACAAGACCCACCACAACTGTACATTCAAGTCAAATGCATAAAGGCGGCGAAACCCTCAAAATATTAAAAGTGAGCATGATTAGATAATCGAGCGGTGTCCTAAAACTGTCGGTATCTTGTTAGAGCTATATTTAGCCTCTAATTGTATTGTGTACTCGTCATGCTGTATAGTGTACTCGTCATGCCGAATTGCCACATAGAAACTTTTCACACACTTGCTCGCCATTTTCAGAAAACGTTCTAATATAAAATATTAGCATTTACTATATATTTAGTGTGGAAGGGATCTCCCCATATCAGATGATTCACAAGTCCGATAAAAAAAAAAAAACAGATGAACTACAGGCCAGACCGTTCACATGTGAGACTATATCAAACAATCCGCTTGTAAATATCGTCTACAAACTTCTACAAATAGCCAGAATACCCACCCTTAGCACTAGCGCTATAGCTTTGGCGCCTGCTGGACCCAGGCCATGGTATTTCATAGTTATCTCAGTTTGAGTGATATGCCTGATGAAGTAAGAGGTGGGTACCACCCCTAACTCGCCACAGAGGGCTCGATACTGGGCGCGCCCCGTGGGGTCATGTTCCTCACTTTCATCTGATCAAATAAAAGGACATATATTAATTACATGAACACACGTACTCTTGGCTTTTAAAAATCAATGTTTCTTATAACGCGTAATGTAGTTTGGCTAAATCGTTTGATACAAAGCGTTTTACAAAATCAACGAAATTATAGCATAAACGGGATAGAAACGTGTTCTCTTTACTGTTGCAAGGTGCATACACTATCGATAGTGTAACTGCATTCATAACTCTGTCTCCAATGCACATTATAACATATAACCACCAGTTGGGTTAAAGCTATTCAAAGGATAATACTACATCTTACTGTTGATGTATACGAACAACAGATAGTATACACATGTGTATTATATACTTATTTAGAAACAAGATTGTGAAAAGTAACCGGGCAACTGGGAAGGGATCAAATAAACTTTACCATCGATATCCAGGTCTGTGTCCCACATGTCGTCATCCTCTAGCTGGACCGTGGTAGGTTTATTTGACTCTTGATCAGAATCAAACACATCATTAACTTCAACCTCTGACCCCTGTTCGCCAGTACTGTCTGGATCACTCAGTTCTGTGATGAGAACAGATTCCGGGTTCTCCGGGTTCTCCGGCTGTGTATAAATGACAGGAGTATCTGTTGGTATCGCCCCTTCGTAATCCATTGGCTTATCACAAGCTGAGGACCCTGGCATCAACTCCCCTAAACCCCCCGACTGTGAGCCCGGGTTTGTCCCCAGTGCACTTCGTGAAAGATGCGCTGATGGTAGCCGAGGTAACCGGGAAAGACTTGTGCTTCCTTCCCTTAAAAACTCCTTATTTCCACCCGATTCCATGACACTTTCCCCATTCTGAAAAAGACAAAAACATGCAACTGTAACACGGTCTAAAGGTTATAATACAATAATAATTATATGTTACAAGGGGATACAAATACTATAAATCTATACTTGAACAAACAGGATGCGAATAGTCCACTTTATAAGGTATAACCACTAACTAAACTACTCGCAGTGAAATGTAACCTAAATATTGACAGAGGTATAATGCTTTACTTAATGCCTTGGCTTGGTATATTGATTATGTAGATTATACTTTAAGCAATGATTTCATGTTATTTAGATCGGATAAGACACAGCCAAAGGGATCATAACGTTAGAAATAGCCTTTATAACCTTTATCTGTACAACCTCGAAAAGGACACGCATAAACGCTTATCTTTTCCGCTAATGTATTTCCGCTTAGTTATATGTATTTAGAATTGCTGGTTGATCAATTGTCCCCAGGAGCAATCAAGATATCTATTTACCTTATCGCCGTATTGCAGAGGTCTAAAAGCAAATACCTCCCCGAAGTGTGCATACACGTGCGGGATACATCGTTTGGGAAAGCACTCCAAATATTATAACTCGATTAAAGTGAAGTAAACGACTTCCTTTGTTTTAGAACTTTGGTGTAAGTTGTATTAAACACTTGCTATAAAAAAAAAATGCCGAAACTTCGAAATCCTGTAAAGGTTTTAAGTCGAAAATTTGCTAGACAATAAACAGTTCAGTAGAAACAAGAGTGAGCTATAATAGTATTGTTATGAAGATACGATATATATTAAATATGGGAATTGTTGGGAAGTCCCAGGAGTAGAAAACATAGTTTAATTTCTATCCTTTCGGAGGATTATGTATGGACATTTCCGTGCTATATGGTTAAGAATAGTATTCGTCACAAGCAGTTTACTTGATATAAAGCTTGATATAAAGCTCACGGGTCACCCCGTGACCAGTTATTGTATTAGGCAGGAAAATAACGTCCAATTTCTAGAGATTTTGCCCAGGTAAGAGTCAGAACTGCTGAATAAGCAGTGTATATAAATTAAATCTTTAGATAATCTCAGGGAAAATCGTTTCAGAAAGTTATGTATGCATCTAAAAGGATATCAGAATAACGAAGCCGTCTTTTAACGTTTAAATTTATCGAGTACATTTATTTAACTCAGTAAAGACAATCACTCTGTACAGTATGCATAAATGTATAATTACTTTATACTATAGAACATCGAATATAAAAATTACTCATACTCATTGTTTTATCCTCGTATCATATATCTACACACATGAATGCAATTTGTTTTGATAAAAATGGATACAGGCCTAACCAAATATGTTGACTATTCGAGTTTTTGTTTATGCTTAATTCATAACACAACACACTCATATACTATTTTCCAAGTTTTCAGATTACGTACCTGTGACCCGGCCGTGTGGGCCAATGAGCCGTCTGTGTCGTCCCCCTTCATAGCACAGGCGCCAATATGTCTGCTTGCTAGACAGTAATTACAGTTTAACGGAATCACTTTCTGGTTTGGCTGTATAACATGGTATACCTATGCTGAAAGTCTGATAGCATACGATATGCCTTGATCACCTGTATTAGCTGTCCGTTGACTGTAGTTTAGTATTGGCCTTTTAACCACCTCTTGTAGTAGGCCTATATACGTGAGTTAATAAAATTACTCCTTGACATAGCCTGTTTTAAGTCAATGCTATATAATATGCCAATAAACCGTAAAAAGCCTAACATAGTACATTTAGCCGGCCCCTGCTAAGAGATCCACACAACATTAAATCTACCTTGACAACGGCTCAGTACATTCTTAGTCTGAGTGTGACAAATATGGAGCTGTTCGGGTCTCAATTACCTTTTCTCATCATGTCCAGACACAACTACAAGCCATAGCCTTTTACTAGTATACGATACAACGTGTATTTGTTTAATTGTAGGAAGAATATAACAAGTATAAGTACAAAGCACGCGCTCATCCTAGCGGTCACACAGACTACGATGGTTTGGTCTCTACACCCCTATTTAAGTGAACTGCTCTCTTGATCGCTCGCTGAAGATCAACCGATCTTCATCGTGGTTCATTGGAAACAACACGCTTACGGTGGATAAGCACTATAAAATCCCTCCTGGACAGCTAAATCCAACCTTGATAATCGAATCGGAGTTAACAATTAGCTCAAGGACACAGAAAGTTATACTCACAGAATTAAAACAAACAAAAAACTACTATAAGCTCATATAAAGTACGTATTAGCAGAAGTCAATATACTTCTAGTATTTGTAATAATCATCTGGAATTGACAATTGTAGACGAATCTGTAGACCTTACTACGTGTTTCAAGTCTGGGCGCACACAAACTTAAAGAGCTTCCAATGTGAGTAAACACCACAACATATATACAGCTAGTTCTATGGCTGCCACCAAGACCATACAAACTTCAAATATGTTCCATGAGTGCATACCAATACCTAAAAATCTCCAGACGTGTTCCATATGTTCAAATACCACAACTAATTTCCCCTCCAGCTATACCCAAGGGTGTGTTTCATTAGTGAGGAATACAATTAAATATACCTTCTAAAATCTGATCCATGGGTGTAGCAGAATATCGACAGATCTACCAACGTGTTCCATGAGTGAGGACCACAATTAAATATGCCTTTTAAAATCTGATCCATGGGTGTAGCAGAATATCGGCAGATCTACCAATGTGTTCCATGAGTGAGGACCACAATTAAATATACCTTTTAAAATCTGATCCATGGGTGTAGCAGAATCTCGACAGATCTACCAATGTGTTCCACAAGTGAGGACCACAATTAAATATACCTTCTAAAATCTGATCCATGGGTGTAGCAGAATATCGACCGATCTACCAAAATGTTCCATGAGTGAGGACAACAATTAAATATACCTTTTAAAATCAGATCCATGGGTGTAACAGAATATCGACAGATCTACCAAAATGTTCCATGAGTGAGGACCACAATTAAATATACCTTTTAAAATCTGATCCATGGGTGTAGCAGAATATCGACAAATCTACCAACGTGTTCCATGAGTGAGGACCACAATTAAATATACCTTCCAAAATCTGATCCATGGGTGTAGCAGAATATCGACAGATCTACCAATGTGTTCCATGAGTGTGGACCACAATTAAATATACCTTCCAAAATCTGATCCACGGGTGTAGCAGAATATCAACAGATCTACCAATGTGTTCCATGAGTGAGGACCACAATTAAATATACCTTCCAAAATCTGATCCATGGGTGTAGCAGAATATCGACAGAT
>JAVFBZ010031416.1:0-11044 GCA_032466195.1 Katharina tunicata
TACATAATATAATATAATGAGTAGTATAACTATCACTTTTCTATCAATTTCTTCCAGTTTGACCACCTTTCGTTAAAATTTAGAGCTCATACAGAAACTAGCTCTTTCAAAAAAATAATAGGTTTCTAGAATACGCTTGAAACCGGTAAGATTCGGTATACTCTGAGAATATTTTTCCCGTGAATATAATATTTTGCTAGTAACATAATGACATTCATTATTTTATCAGTATGCATTAAACCTCCAAATAGAATATACTTGCTTGTAAAAAGTACATTGGGAATTCTAAATTCTGTTTTTAACCTAATACTCATATCTTCCCAGGAAGGTTTTATCAGCTTACAAAAAACAAACAGATGTTCAACGGTTACACTTTCCTCATTACAGAAGGAGCATAAGGGGCTATTTTTTATTCCAATTTTATATAGGAAGCTATTTGTGGCCAAAATTCTATTTGTAATACGAAATTGCAGCCACACCAATTTGGTGTCTTTTGTGCAAATAAGAGGTAATTTATGAATTAAAGGCCAATCCTCTTGGGAAATGTCCGCTAGTCTCTTCCATTTTTTCTCGCTAGTTAGTTTATCCCATTTTTGTTTTACAAGTAGATCATAGAAAGTCTTACACCCTTTTTCATCTTTTGTCAATATGCTTATAGGGAAAGGTTTGCAAGGATATTCTATCTTAACATATGTAACAGATAGAGTATTTAATACCGTTTTAACAATATTCTTTACACCCAAATAGGTCAATATATTAGGACTGAACCCATACATATTTTTGAGCTTCTCATACGAGATTATGTTCCCAGTATCATCCAATAAATCATTGATGTATCTAATACCACAATTATACCATTTTCTGTAGAAGATAGGTTCATAGCCAACTTTAATAAGGTCTGTGTTCCATATTGAACTTATCAAAAAATCAAAAGAGTTACAATTCACAATTCCAAGGAAATCTACCCAGCTATCAAGCACATCTCTCCAAAATGGGTTTCGGGTTTTTTCAATTTGAAGATAGAGAATAGTTTAATTCACAAAATTCTTTTTTTCCAGACTACAAAAATATTTGGATGGCGTTTCCCCTTCCTGTATCCACGTGGCTTTTGGCCAAATTATTTTGCCTTCATTTTCTGTCTTGCGCAAGTTCTCTAGCTGTTCATTTGCATATTCTATTGCAGCAGTGATTGTTGGGTTTCGATACCGAGATTCCTCTAAAGTTTCAATTTGTGATATTAACTTTTTTTTTAAAATGTAAAAATGACTTTTATGCAATTGTCCTAGATGAATGGCTTTCACACAATACTGCTTGTAAAAGCAAGTCCAATGAATTAAAATTGTCACTGTTAATGAATAAAAATAATAAACAAAGTTTGGCTTCTTGCTTGTATGAAGTTCATGCACACTGTCACTTTTGTAACACTGACTCAAAATCAGCAGGCAGGGCAGCTCCAACATTTAAAAACAAGCTTTTTAACACGTTCAGTTCTTTTGACAGCAGGTCCACTTTTTCTGCAAACGTTCGTTTTCTTTTGTCAGTACATCAACTCGCCCCTCAGTTTCAACCTGTCGTTGCTTGGCTGTCTTGCGGCTTTTTCTAACAGCAATGTTATTTTTGGATCGTTTCTCTACGTACTCATTGCTTCCTTTGTCTGGGAATCTCTTCTTCGATTTCCCCTTTCTGGACGATGTACGCACGGGTCCTGGACTATCAGCGGTCGTTGATGTGCCTTCCCCTGGAACGCTCTCGAATGTAGAACTCAAAATAAATTGTTGTAAGTCAAAAGAACACTTTTGAGGATCCAGATCGGGCTCGTTGAATTTATAATCTTGCTGAGTAAGCACACTCTGTTGGCATATATTCCCGCCAAACCTTTATTGGAAGAATTGGCGATTTCATGATAGAGACGAATGATTGTAAAGTATTACTATCCAAGGAATATGGAAATGCCTTTCGTCATACGAGGTTAATATCTATAGTTTACTTGTTTCATATGGAGACATTAAACTTTGCCAGATAGTAAGTATTTAAATCACAGAATACGCCTTTCTTCTGAAGCATGTTTCAGTTGCTAGATATAGTTATCTCTGTTTCTTTGTATTCTGATGTGTTTGCGAATGACGTAACGACTAGCAGGCTTCCAAGAGAGGAGTTTTCAACTTATTCATAACAAAATTTTTGATTTGAATATATTATTATTTTAACATATAGTTCTCAATATTTTAATTTGCTTGGATGTTTTTATGATACATTATCACAATACATCTGAATCTCACTTAACGCATCACTGATTATAAATGATAACTGCTGACAAATGTGTGAGTTTTTTAAACTCGTAACTTGCTCACTTTTCATTGTAATCGAGTCATACGTTGTGTGTTCTTTACTGCTGATATTGAGAATCACAAAGAATGTAACCTATGCTAGGCTGAATCTTAATTTGTCACCATGAAATAGTTACCTAGTTGATTTATCTGTACTACTATTTCATATTTTTATTGAGCATGCTCTAGCTGACAGATCGCCGCTGTTAACGTATAGGCCTACATTCAATATTGCAAATACAGATACGAAGAGTGTCTTGGCGGACGATTGACGTGTTCATGCCCTTGTGTCAACTGAGTTGTTTGATACTTCTAACCACGTCGCTTAATAAGCACACGTATTTAATTAATTTTTCTACAAGCCTAATTTCAGTGTCGTCATTTCGGGTATCTACAATTGCACAATTGGTATCAGTTTAAAGTATATTTAAGAGGAATAACTTCTAGAATTAATTTCAGTCGCCTTTGACGATTAATAAAATTACTTTTGTTTGTCTTTTCATAAAAGGACTAACTCAACCTTTATGAAATTGCTGCTGAAAATTTGTGATGCAGACTTTGGCCGCATCATGGTCAACTTAGACTCAGGTTTATTTGACTCGTTCTGTTTATGGGACATAAGGAACGAATAGCTAACGTAGACCTAGCGTAGATCCAGTGCATTAGCTCCTGGCAATCACAAGACGATAACTGTCACTGTGTCAATGTCACATTTAATGCCGTTTGAGCTCTGCAGGATTATACTAACTGATCTGTAAGTTAACAGAATCCCCTGGAACTACATGTAATGCAAACAAATGGTTTGCATATTACAGTAGATACATTTTCGACACAAGAGAAAACCTTGATACCAGTGGATATGCTATCGTTGCAAAGTGGTTAAATATGTAGAAATATTGTTTTATAAAATCTGACAGTTTATTTATTTATCACAAACTGACATTATATTTTTAAGAAGAAGCTGTTTTCTTTTAGTAGCAGTGCCTTATACTAGATTATGCAATGTTTTAATGCTAAATTACTGCTCCATAGCATCGTACCAGTATATTGTTAAAGTAATTAAACAATGCACGTGCACATTCTACACGATGTGGTATGAACAATCAATATGTAAAAGTACTATATCCCAGAATTTCGGCCAAAAATCGACTGAAACGGATTAATCAGGGTTTTCTATATTTTTCTAGTATGGCACAAAGTATAAGCTTTCATAAAATATCAAGCTCGAGAGTTTGCGATATACCGTATTAAAATTAAGTTTGTAAAATCTATAATGCAAAATTTTCTGAAAGCTTATACTTTAGGCCATACTAGAAAAATATAGAAAACCCGGTTTAATTGGTTTCAATCGATTTTTGGCCGAAATTCTGCAGAATAGTACCTTTAAGTTTTAAATTGTCTAACCGATAGGCTGCTATATTAAACGTGAGAAGCTAAAACCATGTTATTTAATGCCAATCTATTTTTGTGGTTTCGTTATTTTAAATCCAATGTTTCGGTTGTGTTGTAAGTCTCAATTTAATGACAGCTGTATGGCTGCAAAAGAGACCAAATGAGTTCGTTTAAGGTTTATTGTTACAAAAATGGGATGATATAGCAGAGTATCACACAAATAATCGATAATTTTTTTTTTTTTTTAGCAAAATATCTGAGCTGATCTTCTTTGCAGCAAGTTTGTGTACCGCTTGGAAGTGTACGAATACAGGTTTTACGTTTCACCGTATGCTTCACAATCAGGTCCCGGCATTGCGTTTGCTCTTAACACAATTCCGTTCGTTGATATTGTGTAAATTTTCTGTATTGTACCAATTGCCCCAAGAAGAATCACACACTTTACATACAAGAGCTATCAGAGTTATTGTGTATCCTTTCACAATGCTAGACTGTCTTAGCATATTTACTTACCTAAGTGGCGTGTTTAATCTTCTTTCTTTTCTCCACAAGTAACTCCTCGATATAAAGACATGTGTTTATCGATCTCTTATAAGACAACACAACTGACAATATATATTTGTCCAATAGAGGACCAGCCATGCTGTTCAAGGTGATGAGTTAGTGTGAGGTCAAAATAAACAAACCCAATTAAACTGCCTTCCTTTAATACAATACAGGGAAGACATTTTCTTTCCAGTTTTTCGATTAATTGTCCATAATAGTAAGATGAGTTTTGGTTCTAATCCACTGCTGAGTTATTGGACACTTGAATGAGCTGAGACACGGCTGTGATAATGGTAGAAAGTCAGTTGCGACTGATATTTTACTATCTACCGACACCAATAATGTAGTGCAAAACCGATACTGTACCAACCTATGACAGATAATGTTACAGCGACTGATAATGTTGTATAAACGACCAATAATGTTAAAACTGTATTGACATATAATGCGTAGTAGACGTTTACCGATAGAGCAGTAACTTTTTCTCACCGATAATTGAAAAGGTAGGTATGTACAGAAGATGGGGACAATGAGTAAAATACGAATGAAAAATCTTCGTGCACACAAAGCGTAGTCTGACATGAATGCTGTTTCATTATACATGGTTTAGTCATCTTTTTATCCCTAATATTGCAATTGTTCCATCAGCTGATTCAGCGGTTAGTAACTAAATTAATTGATCGATACATTAGTTTTTGGGTTACATCCTACACACGTAGTCATTAGGTGTTTATTAGGTTGCCAGATAAGGCCATGTTCGTAACTTTGTATCATCGCTAGGAAACGTTGCGACTGTGGTCTATTGTTATAGTTTTATCAGGATTCTTGGGCTCTCAGATTGAAGTGGAAGGAGGGCTTATTATTGAGTAATAGGAGTTCTAGATATTTTCTCCAGAAGTATTTGTTTTTAATTAACATCCCCTCCCCAAACTCTACTCTACAAAACTTGAAAATTTAAAGCACTGTCCGACTGTTTAAAAACGGATGTTTCAATTATCTGGGTATCGCAACCAATACCAAAGCTAATTGGCCCCACTCATTCACCACATAGTACTTTGAATCATTTCATACAATATAACAATGATACAGCGTTATGCTTTTGTATCATTTGGGGGGAACACAACTAGGCGTGATTCAAGTTAGTGTTTCTGGCAGTTTGTGTGTTGAGTATATACCGCGTCTTACTGGGCATGGTTGAAGGATTAATCAATAAATTATAACACACACACACAGAACAGTTGTGTCTAGTTTACAACCAAATTCGAAATATTCGAGTCTTGCAGGTTTGAAACAAAGAGTTTCTCATATCCTCAACACAGCAACATGATTAGTCACCCAGAGCTCCTACTTGGGGTGAGAAAAAACATAAGAATTCAAACCTAATTTCATCAGTAATTCTAACCTGGTGAAATACTGCATAGTAATTTATTTATAACTACTTAAAGCTAGAGGAGAGCAAAAAAGTTACCGAAGTCAGTTGTTATGATTAAGTCGCGTTCTCCTTGGATAGCTCAAATTGAAACTCTATGCCGGTCTTGATGAGCGCCTTGGACGGTCTAAAGATTTAGTCGATGCCAAACACAAACACTTGTCCAGTTTACCCTTCCAATTATGTCTGGCGTTTAAATGGGGATTGTCATCGGGGACAAGATTATGACCCAAATCAATATTCCTGTCAGGTCAAATTCTCTGTTAGGTAAGACTGCTTAAAGGAACCTAGCCTTCATTTGTATTTGCCGAAGCGCTGTGCAACTGGATTACCGTCTTCAAGTGATTTGGTTCGGTTACCCACTGGCCCTTCAAATAACTGTCATAACCGTCACAACCTCTCTACTGTCAGATGTTGTCAAGATTAAGTGATAAATGAAATATCAGTGTGCTCTATTGAAACTGCCAACATTCGTGAAGTGTAGTTATTTGTTACAGAATAGCTAACGTTTTAATGTAGCTCGTATTCGAATCTTGCTCATAAACCCAGTTAACCGTATTCGTGACATTCGTGAAGTGTAGTTATTTGTTACAGAGTAACTAACGTTTTAAGGTAGCTCGTATTCGAATCTTCTTCATAAACCCAGTTAACCGTATTGATGGCATAAAATTAAACTTAGCTAATAGCAGTTTGTTTCTTTTTGAATTTTTTTTGTGATCTCTGCTGTTTATATGAAACTAACATATTTAAAAGTTGATCTGGGCTTGTGGGAATTGCATTTTGTACGTGGTTGACTGTTTTGCAGCTTGTTTATTGAATTGTAATCTTTCCAGTCAACGAGTGCAGGTGGTAGGGTGGGAGACTCCTGTGCCCTGGTGCTGCCTGGGATAATGGGTACAGGATGCCAATTTGTTGTGGTGTCCTGTTTTATTAAGTAAATGTTTTGTCCTGTCTTGCATGTTACCAGCGTAGTTAACGGTGATTTCCTTCGCCAATTGGGCTGGCACGCCGTCATATAATTGAAATAACATGAATGCGGCTTAAAACACCAATCAAAGAAACGGTTGACCGGTAAGCTGGAAGACCAGCAGTGACAAATCGCTGAGTTAAGACGTGTATTTTGGTTTTCTTGAATGTATATACTTTTTTGCAAAACCCTGTACGGTTAATATTACCAGATATTGTAGAGTACAGATTAATTCTTGGTGTGATTGTGTTTTTATGATAACATCATATTTTCAACGTACATAGCAGAACAGTCAGAACCAGGTATACATATGGATTTCTTGATTTGACAGTCTGGTCATTGTGTGAGTTCCTGACTTACGTCGTCTAGTCAACTGTTTCACACAACAAACACCAGCAATCCGTTACACTAACAATCTCGCCAAAGTGGAATTCATCTGAATCCTTGCAAATGCATCGTGAATTCCTTATTTTATCTAGGTTTCTTTCGGTTCCTGTATTGAACATTTCAAACTTTTGATAGCATTGCATTTTATGGATCTAACTTTACAGTTTAAATATTTCTTTCTAATCAATGATGTTTTGTATAGTACATGTCAGTCTTGATACCATGCTTCTACCACTCTAACCTGAACATGAGTTTATCGTGACTCCGTGGCTGCGGAGTGGCTCGACAATTGACAGCTTAGAGGCACCATTTCACGTCAACTACATATGTGGGTTTAATTAACGATTTGATCAGAAAGTGTCCAGCCTTCTTTTTCACACATGTTTACGACATATATCAATACTTGTCAACAGTGACCAGTTTTTATGGCGTTATCAAAGTGTAGATTACTGGTCTCTATTCTTCCGAATCAAATTCATCACGGTTCCCTTGATCGTGTGCAGTTGATTTTGATTTCTCAATTTATAATATCTGCCATCAAATACTAGTACTTTTATTTAAAAACCTAACATTTGGCATATTTTGGTTTTAACGATATGATGTATCCTTCTTTCTAAATAAGGATTTATCATCCATCAAAGCAAAATGTTTTTATCTTTTCGTCCATGTTTTGGGTTAATTTCAGTAATAAATCTTATATGTTGCTGTCAAATCAAGAAATCAATATGTATGCCTGGTTCTAGCTGTGTTTTTATGTACATGTACAATTGTACGTTGAATATATGATGTTATCATATTGCTTAAAAACGTTCACACCTAGAAATTATCTGTTTCTCTACAATATCCGGAAGAATTAACCGTACAGTGCTTTTTCTACGATATTTCACTATGATGTATTAAGAATCCAATATGAATGATACTTTGTTGTTTGTTATCTTCTATGAAGGCATATTATTTGCGCCTATCAGCTATTATCATTTTATCTATTATTGTGAAATTAATGGATACAGGTTAATTTTTCTCAACAGTTAAGTGTAACTATTGACCAACTTATAACCGATACATTAGCGCCATCATCCAGAGACAGGGATAGAATAGTTGGAGTTACGTAGTTATCAAATGCTTAAACTATGAAAATAATATTGTTTAAGCTGTTTTTGGATAGCTCCAACTGAAAGTCTAGGCCTCTCGTAGCAAGAGCCTCGGGTGGTCTGAAGATATAGTTGATGCCGAACACAAACACTTGTTCAGTTTACCCGTCCAACTATGTCTGGCGTTGAGATAGAGATTGTCAAGAGGGGGCGGTGCAAAATTTATACCCAGATCGATATTCCGGTCACTTCAAATTCTCAGTTACGTTAGACTAACCAAAGGGGTCCAGCCTTCATTTTTATTTGTTGAAGCGCTGGGCCAACTTAATTATCCCCTTCAAGCAATTTGATTCGGTAGCCCTCTGGTTCTCAAAAGGGGAAATAAACCTAACAATAAAATCAGCCTGAGCTGAAAGACCGTGTATGGCAGACTCCATTATGGTGTTCTGTGTAAATAGACTTTTCCCCATTTGTTGTTAGAGTCATGTTAAGCAGACACGTGACATTTCCTGTCATACTGGCATTGCATCCTTAACATTTTAAATTATGAAGCATTGGTCAAATATAATGTTGCTTAATACACTGGCAGAAATTAATGCAAGATAATGCCTAATGTGTTTTGACCAACGGTCTATGTTATTGAGATATAAACAGTGTGGCATGAGTCGTCCACCATACAGGTATCTTCTTAATGTGGCTTAAACAATACTTAACAATTTCACACACACTCGAGACACCATTCTTCGAAACTACTCCATACGTCATATCTGTTAAGAATGACTCTATTTTTAGCTTTTTTCTCCCATTAAATCATCCTTTTTTTAGACAAATTAAGAATTATTCCGCTTAACCAACCAACGCTTAAAGCTTATTGAAACATGTCAAAATGTATAAGCTGTTCGTCGTTAATAGGTAGTCGCAATTTTGTCTAGCCATGTCGCTTCATACACGTATTTATCAGAGATGATTAACTATAACAAATTGAGCAGGTTATGCTTTTCGGCTTCTTGATGTCCCTTAGTCCAGAGAGCACAGAGGCACAATAACCCAAATACAAATTAACACTCGACGCCAGATTTTCGTTGGTGTTCTGAAGATTCTCTTTGTTTGCCAAACTCAAACAATTGTCCACTTCAATTAATCTTCCAATTATGCCTGACACATTTTAGCTTTTAGTAAGATAAATCAACTGCTGATTGCACTTGGTCATGGTAACCCTAGGTGATCCCGGTAGCTATATAATTTATTTAAATTAAAACCAAGCTGTAGCTTTGTATGAACCCAAAAGCATACGAGAGACAGCTTTGCTCCCGGAAGCAAGTTCAATATTTGCTGATACATAGATTGTAGTCTCAGTCAAGTCTTGTAAACGCGACCTTGGTCGGTCTGTCGTCTGGAACTGTGCGTATAATAAACGATTGGATTTAACGTAACCAGAAGGAGCCCGGCTATTTGTTCCTTTCACACATGTTGAGACATGTACCAATACTTGCCAACATACCCACTAGATATGGTTATATCAAATTGTAAGCTACAGTGCCTCCCTATATCCTCGCAGATAGAATAATTCAATGGTAGAGGAGGATGGGGACACGCCGTTTCTCAGTTGGTGGAGCGTTGGACCGCTTAGTTCCCGTGACTTAACCCGGTTTACTTTAAATCCAAATTATCCGGAGGCTGCAGAGATCGCAGCGAGGTTTTATGAGTTTTATATCCGGTTGTATATCAATAAAGTGAATAAAGTACTTTGGTAAATGAAACTGTCGTACTTTTCGGGATCAAATGACGAGTGAGTCAACAGTTAACTCGTTTACAATTGAACACGATACCAAGGTCTACGAAAACTGATATTGACAATAATGAAAAACTGCATATAAATCCATTTCAATTTATGGGAGAGGGTAACATTTTTCCCAATCGTATTCATAATTAAATGAGTTCATTTTGGCTAATAACCAATGCTAAGTCCAGGATATATTTAGTTATTGACTCGAACATTCTGAAGTATATTTAACCAAAATGGGGGTTGCATTGTTGGTGATTTGCCCTGTTCGTATCATTTAATTATGTTTAAAAAAAAAACCTAACAAATTTAGTATCTTTCAGTAAGATGTTAAAAAGGTATTTAAAAACATAGTATACTAATTCGATGTAACCCTATTCAAATCAATTAAGTATACAGTGGGCATCTATCTATGCTTTGACGTACCCACAATCTCCACTGCTCTGTTACAGTTTGAATTTTGGGTAGTTTAATTTATTTTTTCGACAGATGCAATATATATTTCTATTGAATCATACAAATACTAAATGGTTTTGCTGGTTGTTTTTTTTTTAATTAGATGACAATATATTACCTAATCTTGTTTCCCACAACGCCTTAAAGCAATTTACGATAATAATGTTAATAATGCGGGCTACTTGTTTATCTTTTTCTAATCGTGCTTCAGGTTAAGTTCAGTTGAAGAGCTGGGAAGATCATTACAGATGCTGATCGTTTTCTTTCAATGTACGGGTTTTAGCTTCAATTCCGTGTATAAGTAATACTAGTAATAACCAAACACTGATATGTAGCTTCGTCCAATTTGTCAACTTTGCTTAAAGCTCCAGTAAATGATCCGAGAATGTTGTAATCGGTAGCATTTTAAGTTTCATTTCCTCCGATTATTGGACTTTCTTATAATGAAACTTATCATTCTGAACTAAAACATTGTACGACCTTAACAAAAGATGGTAAGAATATATCAGATATTATCGAGTACACAACACGGTGTCAGGAGAAACTATTATCACAACCGAAACCCAAATAAAACAGAGTGATTAACATATTTTGTTTGTTTGTTTGTTTATTCACCAATAATCATAAATACATATACACTATGGCATACATCAACAGATATTTAAA
>JAVFBZ010031438.1:0-11043 GCA_032466195.1 Katharina tunicata
CAGTCTCAGTCAACACTAGAAATAAACAACAAATAGATCATTTAAATTACAGCATGTTGTACAGTCTCAGTCAACACCAGAAATAAACGACAAACAGATCATTTAAATTACAGGATGTTGTTCAGTCTCAGTCAACACTAGAAATAAACGACAAATAGATCATATAAATTGATGCTATTGGTTAAAATAATCATTTACAACTGATTGTAGAAGTATCCAATTTAATATAAACATAAAGTCTGTGTATGCTTCAATGATGAATTGTATTGTAATCAAAATGTATGATTTAGTTGTAAGACAAAAACACCTGATTCCTCGAGCCTTGGACTTGAGGTACATGTACATGTATTAATTTGAATGACTTACTATTAAATATAAGTAATATATTGGTCTCCCAAGATCACATGTTTGGGAATGGCATAGTGTAAATTACTAGGGTCAATTAATACATTTTACCGTACAAGTAAAATGGACGTGCTTCAACAAAAAGAAAGAGTGATAATTCTCAAGACAAGATTACATGTATAAAAATCTTGAGTAAATTATTTTGACTGTTAAGCGGCTTACTTAACATACATAGGATAATCTATGGTAAAATAATGTTCACATTTAGTTTAATTATTATAATGAAAAAAACCTTTCTATGACAGTGGTCTATTCCAACAGTAGTCCAGGTACTAACACAACCAAATAATGTGAATCCAATACAGTTCAATTACATGTACCCGCTCTGTTGGAAAGAAATTGTTCCTCCAAAGCTACAGTAGAAATGTTGACATACACAAAACTGGAATCACTTTAAATGGTAGGCCTATATGTTTACCGTTATACATTAATTAGCAAACAAATCACTAGGTAGGAAGAAAGCCACAAGTCTTTTTTTTAAATTGTGGAACACCAGGAACAGTATTGAGTAAAAAGAACATATAGAAGAAAGCATTGTTATAGTAAATGATAAGAGGATAAATGATAATTAACAATTTATAAGAAAAATATTGACTTCTTTCAATGCCATTTAGGAGCTGTATATAATATAGAACATAGTTCTACGCGACTTCATCGCAAGATTAAATCTGAAACCCTCAGAAAACTTAACAATTATAATGTAGGGCAATCTACAGAATCAGTACCTGTACGAAAACATCAGAATCACCCTTAGTCAGGGGGCTTAATGTCCCAAAAACACCTGAATTGTTCCACAAGCAAATATTTTAGACAAAAGTTAGATATGACCATCACCTACCAATTTCACGAGAGAGCCAAG
This sequence comes from Katharina tunicata, assembly GCA_032466195.1. NCBI lineage: Eukaryota > Metazoa > Mollusca > Polyplacophora > Chitonida > Mopaliidae > Katharina > Katharina tunicata. Next base: position 1,265 of record JAVFBZ010031438.1, read on the forward strand.
CTGGGCTTCCGCTGTGGCGGCCATGTTGGACAAATCCAAGATGGCCGCCTTCTGTAGTAAGGTTTGCAATAACTTGAGAACCAAAAGTAGTAGAGCCATATGTGACACCACGTTTTATGGGTTTTCAAGTACGAGAAATCCATTTCTGGTGTTATTTTATCGATTCTAGGCGAATATCATGTGATAAGGGCACATTTACCAACATTTTTCGGAAAAATATACCTGTTTTTCGCCCATAGGATCACTGGATACAACAACATATCATGTTATCTAAACTTAATCATCATCAATGTCCTAGAATCAAGGTTACATATATTATAATTATATCTTCTCTTCACTTTCAGATTGACATTCGAGATATATAGAAGACAGGTCCTAATCATAAAAGCAAAACTAACAGTCTTTCTCATTTCAGTAACGATTGTGAGGTCACCAGTGTTTTTTTTAGGTAATAGTATATGTGTATAAAGTTTAATCATCAGAAATGATCATCATCACATAAAAACACTGACTATCCTGCAGAGAAAGTTGTGGTTTTCATAAAGAAATAATATATCAACATGGCTTCCAATGACACTAATGAAACTGATTGGACACTCTGTTGTCTTTGCTATTCGAAGAAAAACAAGGTGTAACAGAACAGTCGGCTTGATGGTGGCTCAGACATTGGTTCAGTGTACCATAAATCTTGTAAGACTTAAACGTGTGCGCGACAGCTTGGAGAAGCAGGGAAGAGAGGTTGTTGGTAATAGTCCTAAGAAACTTAGGTCTAGTTTTGGCCCAACCCCTCAAATCTTACATTGTATAGTTTGTGAGGGTGAGGATCAGAGTAATTTGCGTAAAGTATTAACCGATAAAGTCAATCAACATCTTAAGGACTGGACAACGACGACTACAAATTGGTGGTTATATTCTCGCTTAACTGCATGTTCTGATACCCATGCAATGGACTCTTATTATCATGTTCAATGTTATTGGCAACTTCGTGACACAAGTCGTGCAGTATAACGCCGATCTTCAGTTGATGAAGGGTTTTACGATTGACTCTAAATGATACATTCTTCAGGTTGTGCTTATTATCACCTATACCTAATAGCTATGTGTGTTACATATTCGCCACATATTTATCTTCACAATATACATGTTACATGTATTTCCTTTTCTCGAGATCCGCCTATAGGTTATCCAGAACAACTCGAGATTCAGGTCTATCTAGAAACTTGTCTCTGAGAATTTATCAAGAACATGAAATAATTTATCAGCTTTATTTAGTGGATATCCCTGTGCCAGTGTGATTACTCTTTATAAAAATATAGAACATAAAAACTTGTATGGATGACAACTTCTCTTCAGTTCTCTGACATCGTTTCGATGTAGGTTCTAACATCGACTATGCTTGAAAACGATGTTAGAACCTACATTGAAACGTCGCCAGAGAAATAAAGAGAAGTTATCATCCATAATAGTGTTTATGTTCTATCAGAACACAGAAGACATCGTGATACATTTACAGGACAAAAAACAGGACATGTCAACAACAAATAGGAATCCTGATGCAGTTTAGCTCAGAGAGCACCAGGGCCCACAAGGGCTCCCGCCCAACCACCCGCCTTAAAATGTGAAAAAAAATCACAGGCATAAAGGGCTGAAATGATTCATGTTCATGTTGTTTGGCATATATGCAACTTAATACAGTCACAAATTTCAAAAGAATTTTTTTTAATTTGTTGAAAAAAAAATTACATCACATTCTTGAGTTACATAATAAATGTCCTGCAAAGCAGAAATAATATAAATTCTGCTCCACATCTTAATACTATTCAGATACAAAACTGGGACAAAATTCATACAATGTTGTACAACAATAAAATGATGTAGGCCTACGATATTTTAATACCTACAGTTCAACTTGACATAGTGTTATTGTATAATTTGTTTGGTCATACAACATTTTATGAAAGTGGTCACACTGGTTTCTTTAAATGACCAGACACAACCTAATCTTGGGTTGTTTTATTCAACAGCTTTGGTCAGCGCTTTCTTTAGGTCCGCTGGATGGAACAACCCTAGCTCGGTAATTATTCCTCCTGTGATAAGCTCGTGAGGTGTGAGGTCAAATGCAGGATTCCAACAATCGATTCCTGGGGCAGCAATTTGGATGCCGTTGTGCTCCTTCAACTCTTTATGGGGGCGTTCTTCAATAACGATATCAGTGCCACACTCCAGGTTTAGATCACATGACGTACTAGGAGCAGCAACATAAAATGGCACATTGTGATACTTAGCAACAATGGCGAGTTGATAAGTGCCGATTTTGTTGGCAGTGTCGCCATTGGATACAACACGATCTGCACCAACCACTACGGCTGATATATCTCGTTGATCCATCAATATTGAGGCTGCGCTGTCACAGATGAGCGTCCCTTTCATTTTCTCATGGACGATTTCATAGGCTGTTAGCCGAGCCCCTTGGTTGTAGGGGCGTGTTTCAGTGCAGTACACATGCTGTAACATTCCTCTTTCATGTAAGGCCCGAGCTACACCCAGGGCTGTGCCATAACCTGCCGTGGCTAACGACCCTGTGTTGCAATGCGTTAAGATACGGACTTGTGTGTTGTTGTGTTGTTTTAAAATTGCATCTGCACCATAATTCCCAATAGCTTTATTTTCACTAATATCTTTCTCCAGCATACCTTCAATGGTGATAATAATCTTTTCCTTTATTTCTGCTAGATTGCTAGAATTTGACTTCATCAATTCCAATACCATTTTCTTTAATTTTCTTGCAGCATCAGCCATGTTTACAGCAGTTGGTCGAGCTGTCACAAGATGGTCCAGCTTTTTGGCCACAAATTCTACCAGCTTTTCTGCGGATTCAAAATCAGTAGAAGTTAGCTCCACTGCTAAACTTAGACATCCGACAATAGCAATTGCAGGAGCTCCTCGAACTTGCATTTTTTTGATAACCATCCACCCGCTATCGACTGTATCCACGGAGATGTAATCTGTATCTAGGGGTAACAACAACTGATCTAGAATCTCTAATTTGCCCCTCTTATATCTAATCGCCTCCAACTCCATTATTCTGTGATCATGAAAAGAAACAAAATAAATTATTAGACATTTCAGTCTGTTTATTTATTAGTGACAGGTAAAAAAGAACAACAAGAGGTGAGTGTGACTCACTTAATAACATCGACAGTACACTAGACAGTGTACTGTATGTTTCTCATCAAGGGTGGAAATTAAATCTGGATTTAACTCAATCCTTGTTGCCTGTATGTGTACATGTATATGGTAAATGAACAAATGTGTTTTATGCTGCCAGTGTTTTTACCATGTTTACTATGATTGCATGGAGGCAGGCCTGTGCTGTTGGGCAGGGGAGAAAGGATCTTCCCAAGATAACCCAAACTTATTCAAAGTGTTGGTCGTAAGTAAAATTATTCAACAGATTTTGTCTGTTTGGCCATGGAATTAAGCATGTATTATTATAATATAAGTGATAATAAGTGATTTTTTAGTAAATGCATCAATCAGTGGCCAAACTTATGATGGATAATTCTATCAGCCAGGATGAACAGAACTTTGCTTAATCTACAGTATTAAAACCTAACATCATTTCCACTTAAAACAATTATAAAAGTACTGAATAATATTTAAATGTTATGTGGAAAAAAACAGCCAAACCTATTCAGGGTGTGACAACCATATTTGTCTCCTAGCTAGGTAATCTGGACTTGCCCCCTTGATAAAAAATATTAATGATTGCCCTTTCGACTAAAACTATCAATTCCCTTAACTTTGATATAATGTCTAATAAATTAAGTGCAATCTGCATCCTTAGGCCGGTTTTGAAATTTGAGTCAGTTGGTTGATGTTTTCACGGAATTGCCCTTATAGAATAACTTGACTTTATCATTGCTATTTAAAGTACAGAACCCCAAGCAATGAAACAATGGCCATACTGGTCTGCAATCCCATCTGTGTTCTGTCAGTCTGTCAGGGCTGTGCCATACTGGTCTGCAGAGTTTGGTGGAATGCAATCCCATCCGTGTTCTGTCAGTCTGTCAAGACTGTGCCATACTGGTCTGCAGAGCTTGGTGGAATGCAATCCCATCCATGTTCTGTTAGTCTGTCAGGGCTGTGCCATACTGGTCTGAAGAGTTTGGTGTAATACAATCCCATCTGTGTTCTGTTAGTCTGTCAGGGCTGTGCCATACTGGTCTGAAGAGTTTGGTGGAATGCAATTCCATCCGTGTTCTGTCAGTCTGTCAAGGCTGTGCCATACTGGTCTGAAGAGTTTGGTGGAATACAATCCCATCTGTGTTTTGTCAGTCTGTCAGGGCTGTGCCATACTGGTCTGAAGAGTTTGGTGGAATGCAATCCAATCCGTGTTCTGTCAGTCTGTCAGGACTGTACCATACTGGTCTGAAGAGTTTGGTGGAATGCAATCCCATCTGTGTTCTGTCAGTCTGCCAAGGCTGTGCCATATACTGGTCTGAAGAGTTTGGTGGAATGCAATTCCATCGGTGTTCTGTCAGTCTGTCAGGGCTGTGCCATACTGGGCAGCAGAGTTTGGTGGAATGCAATCCCATCCGTTAATATCTGAACTTCCTAAAGAGTTCAAATGTGTATGTCTACACTCCTTACCCTTTGCATAAACTGTAGTTTATAAGTTGTAAAGGGGTCGAATTTTTCAAGCATTTAGGGTACCGTAGTTCATCATTTCGATGCCCGTGTAACTGCGGGTATAGTCACTCCTTGTGGTCAACAAGCAATACCCAATTAACAGACGAACTCAACCTCTTGTCACTGATAATGATTCTTATGTTAATTGCTTAAGTGCCTGATATATAATCCTGTACACAACAACTCAGTGCTAATCCTGCTGTTTCAGAATTGACATATATACAGTAGCCTACACTTTGATGTGGAAGAGTTGCACTTCTTTCTGTTTATACCTCCATATAATCTTATATATGCGCTGCTTTGTTCTTTTTTCTTCAACAACAACAACAGCAATAAATTATCTTCACAATACCTTTAAATAATCAGTTTCAATATTGCAAACTGACCTATTCACCCTTTTTTGGCTATAATTACCTCAAACGATCTAGAAGTGTCACGAATAGGAAAGATATGAAGCAAACGTGAGTCGCTGTTTTTGATAGAAAGATATCTGGCTTCTCTATGTGTTTTTCACTAAACACTAAATGCAGCTCTTGATGTACCAGATGCAATCACTATATGTAATCCACATATATATATATATATAAACACGTGCTAGGTTGACCTACTTTAAAACGTTCGCCAGTCTGTGTTAAAAAGATAGATGGTGCTTATGCTACTTTCCCATGCGATTGACTTACATTTATAACTGTTAAAAATTATGATATATATGTCAGAAAGTTCGTTGAGCAAACCGTTTCTGAAATGATACGTCTCTCATTTTAAAATGGTAGGCCTATACTTATTATTTCCAAACTGTTTGCGTTATTTTTGAGTAAATAGGACAAGAAATGTACCAGTCTAACTGGGTCAAGTTTCTTCGCCTTGTATCTCTTTTGTACACAGTACTTTACGGGCCTTTACATGTCACGGATGTTGTCAACAATCATGGGAAACAATTTGGGAAAAGCAGCCTTGTTGGATGTTGGGATTCAGTGGGCTTGTTGGGTGGTGGCTGCGTTTTTGAAAACAGAAAAGTTTTATGATTTGGCAGGTGAGCTATAGGCCCCCTACAGCCCTCAGTTGTATTGTGTACGTTAATTGTTTTGTAACTTATGAAGCCTGGTTTCTGAACTTTATGTTAGATTTGGCTTTAAAAACCCAAGAGACACGGACCGTGTTGCATTCATCTTTATGTAAAATATTTTGTTTTCAAGATCGTAGTTTTATTGGCTAGCAGGCTAGTAACAATGTGAAAAGTTGACTCAGGCTGCTTTGGTTACAGTAGGCCTACTATAAGTTTGTTAGATTGGGGTTTTATCACTGTAGGCCTATATCTCTGGTTAAAGGGCTACACATGCATGTACAGTATATATACTTACAGGTTATTTGAACTATTATTATTCTACAGGGTATTTGGTCAAAACAATAGGCCTATATATTTTATCAAACTACCTCAAATAATCATTTTGCATGGCATTCCAAAATTAAAATCATTGACAGCTATTGTCTGACAGCTGTATAATTGATAGTAGTTAGATACACATGTATATAGCCTGAAAGCGGACGACTATAGTTATGGTGATAGTTAATTGGAGGGTATATATACAATGTATTATAACATTGTCTATCCTAACGACTCAACTGATATAACCAATACCCCAATACGTTTGCAAATATTATGAACAAATCTGTGAAGGCAGACATAATTGCTTGGCCTGAAATGTATGCTAATGTCACACCCGACAGAGCACAGGTCAGCTAGCTGCCATCAAGCTGTAAAAGCTACATGTAGGTGGATGCCTACTGTCTTAAGCTTCAGATTAAAACATTCTTGGATTATTGTGTGTTGCCCTAGCTATATTCAGTTTGTGTTTTGTTGAGTGAGTTGCCTCATATGGCTGTTGTAGGCATGTGGAGCTCATACGCCAGAGTATGCGCCCGAGTTGACAAAAATAATTCTGGCTAAACTATCTCAGATCGTTTTAAGAAAAAGTGATCTGATCCACTTGGACTACAGATGGCAGATGCAGAAACAGGGAGAGACAAACAATCAGCTTCTTGATGATCGCGGGGCCATGCCGTGGCTCAATGATTAGTGCGTCTGACTGCAGATCCTCCTTCGATGTACCGCATGGGTTCGAGTCTCCCAGTGGACCTGAGGTATATGAGGGAGTCACACGAGGTGACTTCGGCAATCACAGGGGCGGTTTTTACGAGGTTTCCTCAAGGTTTTCCTGCCGTATTGAGTAGGAAGATTAAGAAGTGGAGAATCCGTCGTCATAAAAATGAAATACCTTTAAGTATGATGTTAAACACCAATCAAACAAACAAATAAACAATCTTGATGAACGATTTCTCGGATAGCACTAGATGCAGGGCACAATCACGATCTGTAGCCTTCGTATATATTTTATTATAAGTTTTCTCTTTTCATTCTTTTTAGGCTCTGGTACCTTTCTGCTGCTGGCCTATCAGAGTTTACAATGGGGTCGTACTCAGTTTGTCCGACAGAAAGTTACCTCAGGGATGGTGATCATGTGGGCAGCCAGGTAAGATTTACCAGTGAAGTAATTCTAAAAAAAAAACAAGATAACAACCCGAGTAGCTTCCCAAATATCAGTGTTTCATTTTATTTAAAAACACTTTGGCTCGCTGTTTTTGCAACTAAATTTATGAATGAAGACTTGAAATGTCTTGATTTTAATAAGAATCTTATGAACATTTTATTAACTATAAACAGTGCTTCCTTTAAACCACCAATCATTGCATGGAAAATATCAAAGGGTAATTTTAATCAGAAATAATGGGCAGGAGATTCATGAAATACTTGTCAAATGTTTGATGTTCAGGATTTATTTTTAGCTGTAACAATGGTGTAAGCCAAAAGGGGATTATTAGGAGCAATAACTCTTACCAGTGGGGGCCGCGTCATGGCTCTGTGGTTGAGTGTTGGACTACGGAGCCCCCTTCACTATACCTGGAATAGGTTTGATCCCCCCTGTGATCCTTAGGTATATAAGGGAAGTTTTCCGGTGGCTGCAGAGTTCCCAGGGTGGTTTTTATGAGTTTTTTTCCTGGTTTTCCACCATACACCGGCACAGCAAATTAATAATAATTAATAATAAGTCGTCAAATAGGTGAAATAGTCTTGTTCCTGTTCTCTGGGTCTCCCTAGACTAAATGTGAAATTTGAAGTACATACATGGTCTTCCTGTTCTCTGGGTCTCCCTAGACTAAATGTGAAATGTGACTTACATACATGACCTTCCTGTTCTCTGGGCCTCCCTAGACTAAATGTGAAATTTGAAGTACATACATGACCTTCCTGTTCTCTGGGTCTCCCAAGACTAAACGTGAAATGTGACGTACATGCATGGTCTTTCTGTTCTCTGGGTCTCCCTAGACTAAATGTGAAGTACATACATGGTCTTTCTGTTCTCTGGGTCTCCCTAGACTAAATGTGAAATGTGACGTGCATGCATGACCTTCCTGTTCTCTGGGTCTCCCTAGACTAAACGTGAAATGTGAAGTACATACATGGTCTTCCTGTCCCTGGGTCTCCCAAGACTAAATGTGAAATGTGACGTACATGCATGACCTTCCTGTTCTCTGGGTCTCCCTAGACTAAACGTGAAATGTGAAGTACATGTACATACATGGTCTTCCTGTCCCTGGGTCTCCCTAGACTAAATGTGAAATGTGACGTACATGCATGACCTTCCTGTTCTCTGGGCCTCCCTAGACTAAATGTGAAATGTGAAGTACATACATGGTCTTCCTGTCCCTGGGTCTCCCAAGACTAAATGTGAAATGTGACGTACATGCATGACCTTCCTGTTCTCTGGGTCTCCCTAGACTAAACGTGAAATGTGAAGTACATGTACATACATGGTCTTCCTGTCCCTGGGTCTCCCTAGACTAAATGTGAAATGTGACGTACATGCATGACCTTCCTGTTCTCTGGGCCTCCCTAGACTAAATGTGAAATGTGAAGTACATACATGGTCTTCCTGTTCTCTGGGTCTGCCAAGACTAAATGTGAAATGTGACGTACATGCATGGTCTTTCTGTTCTCTGGGTCTCCCTAGACTAAATGTGAAGTACATACATGACCTTCCTGTTCTCTGGGTCTCCCTAGACTAAATGTGAAATGTGACGTACATGCATGATCTTCCTGTTCTCTGGGTCTCCCTACACTAAATGTGAAATGTGATGTACATACATGGTCTTCCTGTTCTCTGGGTAACCAGGTAATTGGGTAAGAGCTTCTAGCTGTGCCCTGGTGCTCTCTGAGCTAATGAGTCAACAGGGCAGCAGGAAGCTGATTTATTGTGTCGTTTTGATCATACTCCTGTCCTTGTCCCCCGGTGTTCTGGTCTGTTACCATTGTCATTGAAAGTAGTGTCCATCACCCGTTGGACTGGTATGCCGTCATGTAAGTGAAATACCCTTTAGTACGAGGCAAAACCACCAACAAGCCATAACTATGGGCACCTTCCCTCATATAATCCCCCTTCTGGTATGGTTGAAGAAAATTTAAAATTTGGCAGCCACTGCACAGTGTATATAGATTTTAAATTATACACAGAGTACGGAAATACAATCTATCTTATTATTAAAAATGTGGGAGAGGGTTTGTACCAAAATAAAGATGGGAATAGAAGTGTGCTACAGTACGTTCATCACAACCTCATACTTTGTTGTTTGATTGGGTTTATTAGTCTTACTTAAGGTAATTTCACTAATATTACCACGTGCCAGCTCAATGGATGAAGAAAACAACAGTGACAACACAAAAGACACCACATCACATTAAGAGGACAATGGACAGGACACAACAAACCAGCTTACTGATGACCCTAAGCTCAGAGAGCACCAGGACACAACAAACCAGTTTAATGATGACCCTTAGCTTAGAGAGCACCAGGACACAACAAACCAGCTTAATGATGACCTTTATCCCAGAGAGCACCAGGACACAACAAACCAGCTTACTGATGACCCTTAGCTCAGAGAGATCCAGGACAAAACAAACCAGCTTACTGATGACCCTTAGCTCAGCGAGCACCAGGACACAACAAACCAGCTTACTGATGACCCTTAGC